>OY998129.1:2195440-2237940 GCA_963921915.1 Hyposoter dolosus
TCACGAATTTTACATCTAAACATTCTTTAAAATTATTTAACTGTGGATGGGGAACGGTATCATAAATAAATATTTTCTTAAAGACTGTTTCATTCATTACAAAAGTTTTATTATCGAAAAAAAAAGAAAAAAAAAACAAAATTTCAAGATTTTTACAAAATGTTTAGATGTAAAATACGTGAGAAACATGGTCATGGGTCTGCTATGGAGTTAACATAATTTTCAAGAACACCATCGCGTTGGCAAGAAAAAATCACGTGAAATGAAAAAAAAAAAAAAGTTTTACGACCATTTTTGAGCAAGTTATTACATTTGTTAACTAAGCCGCTCGCGCCGGGCTGCGGAGTGAGAGGGGGCATCCCCACCGCGCCACCCAGCCGCGCGATCGACGCCGCGCGCTCGGCGGCGAGCCGTCGATCGAAAGATACTGATAATTGTGATGGCATGACTCCTCGTAAAGGAAATAATTTCATCGAATTTTATGGCCGGAAGCGTAGGGATTGCTGTAAAACTCGAATTTTGCAAAAATATTTATTACAACAATAGAAAGTTGAACAAAGGTAAAAACATTCATATCTCGGGCTGTAATCAAGATATTGCATTTTTTTTTTTTTTAAATTGTTCGGTTTCCCAAAAGGCGTCAAATGATCCAAGAATTTTTCCGATATGTTTGCAACTTTGGTCAGAATTGTTATTTGTTTAAAAGGAAAAATCTAAAATCACCGAAAAACAATATTTATTTTTCGAAAAACGCATTTTTTTTTGTTCAAATCGGTTGTGCATGATGACAAGAAGCTCCTCGATTTTTTTCTACCTTGTGGGCCCTCGTCGGGAAATTCTATTGAAGGGCAAAGATTTTTCGATTATCGCAGATTGTCGCTAAACTATATCTCGCAGATCGAAAAATCTTGCATGATTCTCTTGGGGTGTGGTTCCTTCACATCTCGTACGAGTTTGAAACCGATAAGTTGATAAATAACCGATTGCGGTTGTAAAAATGAAATCGAGAATTTTCATTTTCTTTTGCCATTAACGGCTTAATTAACGATGTTAGCACTTTTTTTTCAGGACCTTTCTTACAGAGGACGTTATAATAAACAAATTTTATTTGAAACTTTTTTTGATAGGACGCGTTCCAAAAAAATTATCGCAAAAATAGCGATTTTTTAAATTTCAATAATTTTTTATTGCTAAAAAACAACTCGGAAATGTCCGAAAACTATATTCCTGGAGGTCCAGACAACCTATAAAAAAATTGGCCAGAGGGTGGGTCTCTTGAATAGAACTTCGTGAAATATTGTCTAAGGTGACTGGACTACGTCGTCTTTGTCTTCATCGCCGTCTTCGTCGTCGTCGTCGTCGTCGTCGTCATCATTGTCATCGTCGTTATCGTCATCGTCGTCCTCCTCGTAGACCCTATCGCCATCCCCGTCGTCGTCCCCATCGCCATCGTCGTCGTCGTCGTCCCCCTTGTAATCCCCATCGTCGTCCTCGTCGTCTTCGTCGTCATCGTCTTCGTCGTCTTCGTCGTCATCGTCTTTCTCATCGTCGTCATCGTCTTCGTCTTCGTCCCCATCGTCATCCTCGTCGTCGGATCGTCCCCGTGGTAATCCCTATCGCCATCCCCTTCGTAATCCCCATCGTCGTCCCCATCGTAGTTCCCGTCATAGTCCCCATCGTAGTTCCCGTCATCGTCCCCGTCATCGTCCCCGTCATAGTCCTCGTCGTCGTCCCCATCGTAATTCCCTTGGTCCTCTTAGTTGGGAATAAAATTAAAAAAGCAAAATAATTTTCAACATTTTTTTTTATTTCCACTCAATTACATTGTTTACATTTTTTTTTTGCAAAAATAATTTCCCTCTGGGCCGACATTCTTCTTCCTCGGCATCGTCTTCATCGCGTTGCTCGCGTCGTCATTACCGCCGTCTTTTCCAACATCGTCCCCGTCGTCCGCATTCCCGTCGTCGAACCGAAATATCCAAAAACATTTCATTTCACTGACATACTGATTTTGACGATTTTTTCATTTTCTTTTACATTTTTTTTGCTCCTTCAACTCGAACTAATTAACTTGGAGTGTTGATTCCCTGACTTTCGATGTCTTACGCACGGAATATCGTCTGTCACTATTTATTATTTTCCGAGGGTTAGAAGAATCCAAGCGATCACGTTAGCTGACACATTCCTAACGTCAAACGGCATAAAAATAATTTTTGTGCGAAAGTCGTGTCGTGTGACATTGCCTTCGAAACAATCGGCAAAAATAGTTGCTCTGAATTCGAGCGCGAGCCCCGTCTCAGCCCCTATGTCCGACGACACTGAGGCGTCGTACATCATGGCGGCAAGCGACCTTCCCATGGGCTGAAAAAACCCAAATTCGATTGCCTACTATTTGAAAACTACCTTAAATTTTTCAAAACGGTTAAGTAGGAATTCTTCAAATATCGTTCCGAACCCGAGGGTACCCGGACGGGAAGTCTTTCTGAATTACCCTGTAGATAATGCCGTAGCATTTTCAGAAAATGGTAAATATCTCCACCAGAAATACTTTCTTCAAAATATTATTAAAAAATCATATAGTAGTGTGGGATCCGATACGATCAATGAGATGTTTAAAATTTAGAACAACCATTTCTTAACAAATTGTGATGTTTTCGGATAACGTCTTTTTCCTTCTCGATCGATAAACGAACTGTTATTTTCTCAACTTCTTTTCTCTTCTTTTTTATTTCAGTCGCTCTTTCTATCCCTGAATTTCACAACTGTTCGTTTTTATTATATTCGGAGTTGCGTTCCGACCGCAATATTGTATGGATAACCGCTAACTTTCGAAACTTTAGTTGATAATTTCGTTAAACTAATTTCAAACACTATTAGAGAGGAAGTTAACCTTGTTAATTTTTCATTCGCAGAAGATGAACCACCAATTGTCATCGATGACTACGAAGCATCTCGTGGATCTTCAGCTCTGGGTGCTCCTGGTAATTTATTATAAAAACATTTCCATTATTTGTTGCATTCGTTGTTTGAAAATAATCCTGGTAAAAATGTTGGGGGAGTGTTCTTTAAAGTTTTATTTTGAAAGTGACATTGCAATCATGTTTTCGAAACAATTAATTTTTGAAACTTTCGTTCATTATTTTGTTCAACTAATTTCAAACAATATTAAAGAAAATAAGCGGTGTTCATTTTTCATTCGCAGAAGAAGAACCGCCAATTGTCAACGACGATGACGAAGGATCGAGGCAATCTGCAGCTCTTGGTACTCCTGGTAATTTATTATGAAAACATTCTCCCATTATTCCTTGCATTCGCTGTTTGAAAATAATCCTGGTAAAAAAATTGGGGCAGTGTTCTTTAAAGTTTTATTTTAAAAGTGACTGCAAAAATTGCTTTAGAACAATTAACTATTGAAGCTTCCGTTTATTATTTTGCTCAACTAATTTCAAACAATATTAAAGGAAGTAAGCCGTGTTCATTTTACATTCGCAGAAGAAGAACCGCCAATTGTCATTGACGATGACGAAGGATTGAGGCAATCTCTACCTCTTGGTGCTCCTGGTAATTTATTATGAAAACATTCCCATTATCCTTTGCATTCGTTGTTTGAAAACAATCTCGATAAAAAAGTTTGAGAAGTGTGCTTTAAAGTTTCATTTTAAAAGTGACCGCAATAATTTTTTCAAAACAATTAACTTTTGAAACTTCCGTTCATTATTTTGTCCAACTAATTTCAAACAATATTAAAGGAAGTAAGCCGTGTTCATTTTTCATTCGCAGAAGATGAACCGCCAATTGTCATCGACGATGACGAAGGATCGAGGCAATCTTTACCTCTTGATGCTCCTGGTAATTTATTATGAAACCATTCCCATTATTCGTTGCATTCGTTGTTCGAAAATGATCCCAGTAAAAAAGTTTAAGAAGTATTCTTTGAAGTTCTATTTTAAAAGTAACTGCAATAATGTTTTCAAAACAATTAATTTTTGAAACTTTCGTTCATTATTTTGTTTAACTCATTTCAACAATATTAGAGAGGAAGTAAGCCGTGTTAATTTTTCATTCGCAGAAGATGAACCGCTAATTATCATTAACGATGACGAAGAATCGAGGCAATCGCTACCTCTTGATGCTCCTGGTAATTTATTATGAAAACATTCCCATCATTCGTTGCATTCGTTGTTCGAAAATAATCCCAGTAAAAAAGTTTAAGAAGTGTTCTTTGAAGTTTTATTTTAAAAGTGGCTGCAATAATGTTTTCGAAACAATTAACTTTTGAAACTTTCGTTCATTATTTTGTCTAACTCATTTCAACAATATTAGAGAGGAAGTAAGCCGTGTTAATTTTTCATTCGCAGAAGATGAACCGTTAATTATCATTGACGATGACGAAGAATCGAGGCAATCGCTACCTCTTGATGCTCCTGGTAATTTATTATGAAAACATTCCCATCATTCGTTGCATTCGTTGTTCGAAAATAATCCCGGTAAAAAAGTTTAAGAAGTGTTCTTTGAAGTTTTATTTTAAAAGTGGCTGCAATAATGTTTTCGAAACAATTAACTTTTGAAACTTTCGTTCATTATTTTGTTTAACTCATTTCAACAATATTAGAGAGGAAGTAAGCCGTGTTAATTTTTCATTCGCAGAAGATGAACCGCTAATTGTCATCGACGATAACGAAGAATCCAGGCAATCGCTAGCTCTTGGTGCTCCTGGTAATTTATTGAAGAACTATTTATATCTAATCTGTCGAGCTTCTATATAAGATAACGTCGCGCCTCAGAACAGTTTCAACCTTGAGTTTCAAAATACTAGATCCGACCGGACGGCAAGGAAGGGAAGCAGATGCGTCCCAAGCTGCTCCTTCAACATTGTCCACTGCATCGAAACAACGGCGAAATAAACGACGCAAAGGTTCGATATTGTACCGAAGATGATAAATCGTTTAAACAGTATGAAAACGATTTTTGAAATTTGCAGAAATGAGGAGACGAGCCCATGCACGACGACGGAATTCTGCTGTCGATGAAAGAACGCGCCTCCAGGAGCAATTGGAAGCGGCCGACAGACGCGTGCAGGACATGGAACATGATGGTAACAGAGCCAAAGTGCAATTACTTCAATTGCATTGCACTGTATATAATTTTATTTACATAGCGATCATTATCACCTAGCGATTAAGGGAAAAAGGGGCGACAATAACGAATGCTGATGCCATTATAAAAACAAGATATTACCTCGGTACCCTACCGAATTTAGGATAGGAAAAGGGATAACATCTGCTTACTCACTGGTTTTCATTTTCGTGTATAATAATTAAGCACTAGTTCCATCTAGAAACTTGGATGCCGTGTTCGACTCACGTGGGAAATTAAATGGGACAGTGAATGGCTAAGTAAACTCAAGCAGCAGTAGCTCTATTATCTGTTAGACTCAATATATGGAAAAAGATGGGACCGAAGGACTGCGAGGAAGTCTTCGACTCAAATTTTTTACTGATATCCTCAGGACTTTAGTAATTTTTTGCAGCTGCAATTTGTATGACACGACTATTGAACAAGGGTGTAGGCAAAGAACACTTCTGCCGTCTCTCCAAGAAATAAAGAAAATATGCCTCGATGCCAAACATAATTTAGAATAGGAATGGGAATGATCTGCAACATCTACATACTGCATCTGATATACTGCGTAAATAGTAAATAGGAAAGATAACTAGAACAGCGGTAGCTCTATTTGTGAAAGAGACAGCGGTGTTAGACTCACAATGTATGGAAAAGTATGAGACCGAGGGACTGCGAAGAAGTCTTCGACTTAAATTTTTCACCGTCATCGTCTTCGGTATCTTCTTCGTCGTTGTCGTTGTCTTCTTCGTTGTTGTCGTTGTCTTCTTCGTTGTTGTCGTCAAACGTCCATGGGAAGATCCCTCTCCGTACCCAGTATAGGGCGCAGAGGTTCATGTGGTCGAGCATGCGGCGAGCGGGGAAGGCTCCCTTGCAGAGGTGGCATTGGCGGTCGGCTGCCGGGTTCGCGAGATAGCGCGTCGTCAGTCGTTTTTTGCATTCTGCGACGTGGGTGACTAGATGTCGATAGTGGGTCTCGGTTGCGCAGATGGGGCACGGGACCATGGTCAGTCGTTGAGGTTCCATTTTGTTTTGTTGTTCTTCCTTTTTTTTTTTGTGCGTGTGTCTGTCTCTCTGTGTTCTCTTTTTTTTTTATCTGTTAGGGGTAGTGCGTAAGGTAGGCATATTTTAATTGCGTTTGTTCTGTGTTTTTCATGCAGTGTAGTTGTTTTGAGGCTTAAGCGAAAGAAGGTATGAAATAAGGATTCCGTTGGTTCCCTTTGTTAGTAGGTGATTAGAATGTTGGTTAGCATAAATCTTATGGTATAATTTCTCTATAATACGTAATTGCTCTTGGTGTACTCCGTTCTCGCTCAATGGGGTTTTCCGTTGATAGCGTTATTTCGCGTGGTGGGTTTATTATTTGCACCTGGGGGTGGTAATTTTGTGTTGGTTGTATTTCTATGTCCGCGTTTTGTGTTTCTTTTTTGTTCTTTTTCGTGATACAAGATAGGATTTTAAATAGGGATGATATTTTTCCAAACATTGAAAATCTCCAGCCAATTGTTCCAAGTATGAGAATTGAACCTAATGAGATTCCTCCGAATTTTAGTACTGATTCGATTATCGATAGTCTATCGTGGATGCGTTTTGTTTTACTTATTTCTTGTGCCTTCGCTATTACTGATTTTAATGCCACTTCGTTCCTTGTTAAATCGTTACGGACATTGTCCAAATTGGACAGATCGGATGATAGTTCGGTTTTAATTAATATTTCCGTAATGTTTAGGGTGTCCATTGTGTCTACAGAATTTTTGATCATTTTGGTTATGTTTAAAGCTAGTTTATGAAAGAAATTAACGTGGTGTACTATATTTATGTCAGTTGAAGGGACGAGTTTCGTCGTTTGGGTTTTCGCTTGGCATGATGGTTCTATTTCTAGTGTACCTGAATCTGTTATCATTTTGATGTCGGATTTGTCGTTATCGCAGTGGATGTACAAGTTTTCGGATGTTGGTGCTGCGTACAGCCATGCGTTAGTGTTTTGGATTTTGATCCAGTATGTTTGACTGAGAGTTTTTAAGCGAATGTCGCAGAGTTCGAGATTTTCAAATTGTGGGTTTGTGAGTAATTGGACTTCACATTCTGCCTTATCGTTAACATGTTGTACAGGGTTTGTTCCGTCGCAAATATATCGTGTTGACATTAGTTTGCAGTTACTTAAATCTGCTAAAGTAAAATAGTTTTTGAAGTCTGTTGAAATTGCGGTAAATCGCGTCGATGGTTTAATAAATGCAAAACGTGTTCCTTGTTGGCGGATTGGCGTTGACATATGTCTATACAGTTTGTATGTGATTGGGTCTAGTAATGGGATTTTCATTATAAATATCAATTTTTCGTCGTCTTGAAATACAATAAGTTTCAATGTCGCTATTAGTTGTGGTATGTATTCTGGTTCTAATGGAGTTGGGAATGCAAGATTCGGTGTCAGTTTGCTAATGTTTTCTGCGCTGCGCAGCCATGTTTTTGATGATATTAAACAAGGGTGTATTTGTCCACCTTTTGCAAAAAGTATAGCGTCTGTTAGGGTATTCGTGTCGATTTCTAATTCTATAAGATCTTCTTCAATTAGGGCTATGAATTTCATTCCGTTTTGGTTGTATTTGATTGTGTATATTTCTTTTCGCATGTTGACTAATGCCAAGTTAACTTGTATTGTAAGGTTTCCTATTTCTCGTGTTATTGATTTTATTTGTTTCTGTGTTATATCGAATCCTGCTTTTATTATTTGAGTTTGGTTATACACTATTTCTGATAATTCGATTGAATTGTTTGCGAGTTGTTCAATTTGCGTTGCGATTCGTTTCGCGTCGTCGTTATCCATTGTGCCATAGACAAATTTAAATGCTTTGCCTATGAAATTGAATAGACCTCGTTTTTTGCGCTGTTGTGTGAGGTCTGTTGACGGTGGTAATAGTTCCCTAAGTGTTGATTCGGCATTTTCGATGGTGTTTAGGCGATTTTGAATGATTCTTAGTTGTGTCCTCATTAGGCATGATGGTCCTAGTGTGTTGCAATATGTGTACATACTTTGCAGATTTTTTTGTATTTGTTGTTTCCTGAGTAGTAGTCCATGTGTGTTGATGTATGTTACTAAGTTCCAGGTCGTGTGGTATGATTGGAGTTTTCCAAGCTGCTGGGAATATAGTCCGGGGTTTTCCGAAAATGGTGTAATGGTTACAGGGTCGTTGCCACCTCTGGCAAAGGCGTGGCATCTGCAACATATGCCGATTTTATTTTATCTACGTGTACTATCTTTGTTTTTCCGTTTTCCATGAGCAATTTAACGTTATTGTTATCTCTAATTTCCAGGATTTCAAATGGTCCTGTGTAGTTACTATCGAGTTTTCCCTTTTTGGGTTCCTTAATGAAAAATACTAGTTGTCCTACTTGGTACTGGGGTGTCTTAGTTCGTCTATCGTAATAGCGTTTCGTTCGTTCCTTAATCTTTTGTTGTTTTCTGGATGCCGTTTCCTGAATGTTCTTCATATGGTTATTTAATGTTACTATGTAATCGTCGAATGTAATAACTTTCTCGGGTGGTGGAAATTCTGACGGCAGGGTTGCCGGGTGACCAAAAACTAACTCGTATGGGGTGAATCCTGTTCCTTCGTGGATGCTTGTGTTGTGTGATAGTGTTGCGAATGAGATAAGTTCTTCCCAATCGCGGTCGTTATTTCTGTAATGTTTGATATACTCTATTAAACTGTGGTGGCTTCTCTCGAGAGCGCCATTTGATTGTGGGTGGTACGCTGATGTTCTATAATGTCGAATTTTGAAGAGTTCGGCGAATGATTGAAAAACTTCTGACATGAAGTTTGTACCTTGGTCTGAGAGAATTGCGCGAGGTGCGCCAAATGTCGTTATGAAATTTTGGCACAGTGCCTTAGCAACATCTACTGACGTTGTTCGTTTTAGGGGTACTGCGATACTGAATCTACTAAATAGATCCATGATTGTTAAGATGTATTCGTATCCTTTACTCGTTTTGGGTAAAGGTCCGACTATGTCGATGGCAATTTTGTCGAATGCTTTTGTTGGTGTGTTAGTAATAATCATGGGAGCTCGGTCTTTAACGCGTACTAGTTTGTTCTTTTGGCAATCGTAGCAAAATTTGATAAATTTTTCGATGTCTTCTCTCATGTTTTTCCAATAATATTGCGATGCTACTCGTTGGTATGTTTTCGTGATTCCTTTGTGGCCTCCTACGGTCGATCCGTGAAGTTCTGTTATTATTGCTTTCCTGTTTTCCGATGGTGGTACTGAGATGAGTCCTTCGCACAAGGTGATTGAAAGTTTTGTTTCTTTTACCATTGATTGTAGATACGATTTGATGTTTGACCACGTGAGTGGGTCGATGATTTCTGGGTCTTTTGATAGTGTGCAGGATGTCAAATTTTCCATGTGTAACATTTGTAGAAGTACTCGGAGGCACTTTTTGATCGTAAATAAGTTCGTGTTATCCGTTGATTTTTCCTTACAGAAGATCGTGAAGTAGCTGGTTTCGCCGTGTTGCGTTGTTAAAATATGACCGGTTCTTGGTTTATGGTGTAGGAATTGTTCCTGGTTGATTTTTCCTTTTTCCAAAAGTACTTTCGAAACCATTGTGTTTATGGTGCAATCAGCTGCTAAGAAGTGTGCTACGTTGTCTCTTTTTGATAGAAAATTTTCTTGTGTGACCGTCACGTTGTCTTTGGCGTGTGTGTCTTGTGGTACAGGAATTCCTTTGGTTTTTGAAGGGGTTGAGTTGTGTGGTTCATCATGTTCGGTTGATGTCATTCGTTGGGTCGTTGGTGGATTTTCCTTTTCGGGTTCTGCTTGGTTTTTGCTTCCTTCTGCTTGTGGGACTGTTTCGTTGTGGATTTCTTGGTTTTCTTCCTGGTGTTCATTCGTGGTGTTGTTATCCGATTCTTCAGTTGGTGAATGTATTTCCATCGTTGATTTGTATTTTTTCGTGTTGCTTCGCGTCGCTTTTTCCGATTCTGGTAGTGTTAGTTTTTTTCTGTGGTATTGCGATAGTCCGAATGATGGATCGATGTCTTCGGCGTTACTGAATTGGTGTTCCGATTCTTCCATTGGTGTGGTGTTTGTCGGTGTTTTTCGTGGTCTTCCTGGTCCTCGTTTCGCCGTAGGAGCTGGAAGTTGTATGATGGGATTTTTCCTAGGTCTGCCAGGTCTTCTTTTCACGGGTGGTGTTGATTGTCGGGTGACTGGGTATTTCCTTGGTCTTCCGGGTTTCCTTTTAACTATGACTTTTGATTGTGGACTGATTGGGTTTTTCCTCGGTCTCCCGCGTCCACGTTTCGGTGCTGGGGTTATAACTTCTGTTGGTGACCGAAAATTGGGTTCCGTGACTTCGTCCGAGTTTTCTTCGTCTGGGTCTTCTTGTTCTTCCTCCGTATCTGAATCATCCTCCGAGTAGTGAACTGGAGGTGACCTGAAGGTCGCGGTTACCGGGTACTTTGCATGGTTCGAATTTTCTAACGTTTGTTTTCCTTTCCGCGTCCCTGAGTCGTCCTTTGAGTAGTGGACTGGAGGTGACCTAAAGGTCGCGGTTACCGGGTACTTTGCATGGTTCGAATTTTCCAACGCTTGTTCTTTTTGCCTTAGTTGTTGCGCGTTTAAATATTCGTTGCTTAATTTTCCATTTCCTTCGAGGGTGAGTTGAGTGCTTGCGTCTTTCGTATTCGATCGGCCACTTGAATGATTGGCGGGATTGAGAGCTTTTAATGTTGGCAGCACGGGGTCTGCTTCTTTTGGTTTATGCAGCGCGGAGCTTACATCATTTTTATTCATTTTATTTTCATTATTTGATTCATTTTCATTTCGTCGCGTTGAGCTCGGTTCCGCTTTTTCGTAAGTTGTGGCTTTTCCTTGTATTTTCGTTTCATTTTTCGTCGTTGAGTTTTTATGCACTTTTCCTTCCTCACTTGTTGGATTTGCTATTTTTTCGTTTTCGCTCGTTGGCGTAAGATTTCTTTCTTCATTGTTTCCTTGCGTTTCTTGATTTTCGCGCACTTCCTTTTCTTGTTGGCGTGTTGAATTTCCATAATTTCCTTCGTCGTTTTGTATTTTTTTGTTTTCATTCGCCGTTTGTGGCGTTTTTTGTAAGTTTGTTTTTCCTTTAATTTCGTTTGCTGATTTTCGTAGTGTTGAGCTCTTGTCGGCTCCTTCATTATTCCTTTGCGAGTCCATCGTTACATTTTCATTACTTTTATTATTTTGTATCGTTTTGTTTTCGTTTATCATTTCTTCTTTTTGTTGCGTAGTATTCTTTTTTATTACTTCTTCCATCGTAGCTTCTTCTTTGTTTTTTAAAATCATTTTTTCTCGTTTATCTAGTTCGTTGCCTGTTTCGTTTTCCATTTCGTCTTCTGATGAGGTGCGATTGCTTTTGCGATCTTCGTCGTATTCCATTTCATTTTCAATCGTGTTCCTTGGGGCTTGCTTGTTTTCTTGGTTTGTTGATTCCATTGGTTCTTCTTCTGCGGACGTTGGTTCGTCCTGATTGTTGTCGTCGATTTCTATATCCATGTTAGGGTGTGCACTCCCTTTGATAACATGTTGTTTGTTGGTTTTTTGTTCTAAGTTCAAGTCCTTGTTGGTAGTCTCGGTTTCTTCTGCTGGTAAGATTACTACTTTGTCAGGTGATGGGTTTCCAGATGATTCATCTGAGGCGGATCTGTTGCGTTTTTCTCCTTGTCGGGTTATCTTTAGTCTTTTTAAGTCCTCGTCGTCGAAGTCTGTGGACTCCTCTCGAGGTCTAATGGGAAAGGCGTTGGCTGGATTCCGGGAAAGGGCGTCTGCGACGACGTTAAGTTTCCCTGGTTTGTGGTGAACACTAAATTCGTAGCCGTTGAGGATTGCCTGCCAACGTTGGAGTTGTTGTGGCGGATTCGGTTTGCTGATAAGATATGTCAGTGCCCTGTTGTCGGTTACGAGTGTGAAGTGATGTCCGTACGGTTCCATGTCATAATATCACACGAAAAAATATCACGGACAAAATATCACGGACAAAATATCACACGACAAAATATCACACGACAAAAGATCACACGACAAAATATCACACAATAAAATATCACCCCGACAAAAAATCACATAAACAAAAATCACGACGACAAAATATCACAATCTAATTATTTCTGTATGGAATGGGGCCAAGACACAAACCCAAACAAACCATCACCCACAGAAGACAAACGTGAACAAGTTAAACAAATGCAAATGTTATAAAGTTATATTGAAAAATAATACAATGGAAATATAAAAATTATAGACTGATATTGTACGCGATGTTTCTTAAGTACTCGACAGCATTTTCGCGATCGTATCCCACAACAACACGCTTGAGTCACGCATCGTAATCACGATAAACTCGACGACGTGGTCTCGCAACTTCGCAACCCGCACGAATTTGCACCATGAGCACCTCGGTGGCACTTTGCTCACGCTTCAATGCATCGATGAATTGCCCCATCGATGCATGAGCAATTCTAATTCGGCGATTAAAAGCGTTATGCCACCCTTCCACCGCGTTATTCGTTCGTGGCTCATCGGCAAGTACGGATGCGTGACCGTTCCATATTGTAACGGCACCGCCAGGCTCGTGAGGCGATGTGGTCGGCTCGGCGGCTGACGCTCGAATGAGCTAGCGCCGAGCGGACGGCGACCGAACTAATCGCCGGCCCGCGGTGAGCTCGCGAGTAAAAGTGGGGGTAACGAGCCCGCTAGCGAGCGCGGCCCGGGACTCTGGGACATAAGTGGGGGTAATAATCATAACATAAGTGGCGTACGTGACTTTCGGCACGCGCGTCTCGGGACTCTGGGACGTAAGTGGGGGAAATAGATGATGCAATAAGTGGCGTACGTGACTCTCGGCGAGCGTAATGCGCAGACGCAAGCCACGCCTAGCGAATAAAATCCGAGCGTGAGTGAGTGGGGGAAGCGCATAGCCAGTGATCTCTAGCAGCGTTCCCACCACTGTAAAACAAAGCCAATAATATTTAAGTTTATTTTTAGAATTCCGCGAAATCCGAGAACAAAGGATTTCGACGGTATAAAAGCCGGTGCCGTCCAGCACTCGGCGCTCATTCTCTCTCGAGATTCCGAGACCTCAGCGTATGGACTGAGTATTAGGCAAAGAGTTTCTCTACTTCCCAAAACCTAACCTCAAATTCTCCTGTACATTCGACGACGGAGTAGTTCGGTTACGTTCGACTCCCGCAGCCGGTGTACTTCCCAAACTTAACCTCATTTTTTCCTGTGCATTCGACGACGGAGTGGTTCGGTTACGTTCAACTCCCGCAGCCGGTGTACTTTTCTTAACCTAATTTTCCTTAGTGCATACGACGACGGAGTGGTTCGGTTACGTTCAACTCCCGCAGCCGGTGCACTTTCCTTTTCAACCCTCAAAATTTACCATAACCAAAAACGAAGTAGAGAAACTCAACGCAAGTTTGAAATAAAATTCATAAAATTAATAAATCATTATAAAAAGTCACTTGGATTTTTATATCGTCAAAATCCTTCACAAAAATTGTCAAAATTAAACAAAATCCATTAAAATTATATCGAGTCAAAGAATAATCGTTATTTTTGTGTTAAATCAAATAATTTCAACAAGTTAATTATAAAAGCGTAAAATTTTGTATTTTCACCGTTATTTTGGGAAAATAACCGCAATTAATCACGAAATTTGTTTTCTCGAAGATCAGATCGATCTTATTTGTGTTTTGTAACGAAAATCATTATCAATTCAAACAAATTGAATAAATCGTTTATAATTTAACGTTTTATAGTAAAAATTCTTGTTTTTCTTCATTGCCTGCTCCTTTTCCACGAAGCTCGAACCGACGCGTAACGCGAGGCGTCTTTGAGCCTATTTCGTACCGTTACAATATAGTTGGTGGAATTCGAGGTGAACGAGGACTCCCCCTAACTTCGTAACCGATATATGTTTCCTCGAAATACCGAACTATATCTTTCAGTCCATCGGCATGTTGCGTGAAATATTCACTTTGGATTAACGCTTTATACGCAGACACAACATCGTCGACCGGAACGAAAGCCAAAGCAATCATCATTTTTATATGTACCGCAAATTCGGAATTTCGACTGTAGCGAGATTGAAGGCCACATGCTTGAACCTTTCGCCACATACATTGCCCGAAATGAAATAAACACCCGCTTATCTCAACATTTGGAAAGCACGTTCGTAATGCCGATATGACAGCCAACTCGAAATCTATTATGATTCGTCTCGGATTAAATTGAAGGTCTTGTTCCATAAGCCATCGCATGAACTTTGTATACAAACGCTCCGTCTTGTTTGGAGCAAGCACATAAATCAAAGGCAATACTTTATTCGCTCGGAAGCCATGAATTGTATATAATTGCAGAAAAATAGACGGTACAGATGTGAAAGTACCGTCACCTAGCCAAATATCGCACTCTGCCAACAATTCAAGGTTTTGCTGTGTAGAAAAAACCAAAAAACGGTTGGTGCCTCCACTATCGTGCATTAAGAATGCTTCTCCTTTCGACGTAACGGTGTAGGACTCCGGAATGATCATTTCCCTTCGTGACTGCGGAGTTGGAAACGGAATACGCATAGCAGCTCGAGCACGTTGCATACTTCGTAACAGAGTGTCACGACTTGGCAATTCGGCAACAACAGCTTCCGAAAGATCTGACGATACTTCATCAATGATGACACCAGTAGCCTCACTGGATTTTGTAGCCCGTTTTTTCATTTTTTCTTGAGCCTTGCGACTTTCAACGGACGCAACGTTCGGAGCATGATTGTGCTCGGGCTTATCACCAACGAGAGAGCCTGATCATTAATATGTAGATATAAGAAAACACACTCGCAAATCATAACACACCAGAAAAAAGAAAAAGAAATATAACCTGAGCGCTTATCGGAAGTAGTTCGAATATAACAATTACAAGATTTGTTCTTGTACAAAGTGCAGCGCCAAGTAATAACTTCCTCGTTTTCACGATGACGCGAATATAGAAAGCCGTCTTGTACAAGGAGCGGCTTGCCTTTTTGCGATTTAAGGAATTTGAGAGGCATCGAGACACACTGACAGGATTAATACTAAATTCACATCACGCGATAGACGCTGTATATCAGAAATCATCCCTACTCTCCCGTCCCTCCACGTCTCATAGACTCCATTTCAGGGTGGGGAAAATAATCTGATTGTGATGATTTATAGTTTTGAAATATTGTCGTGTGATATTTTCTAGCGGTGATATTTTGTCGTGTGATATTTTCTAACGGTGATATTTTGTCGGGTGATATTTTGTCGTGTGATATTTTGTCCGTGATATTTTGTATGTGATATTTTTTCGTGTGATATTACGACATGCTACCGGATGATCGCAATTCGTCATTGACGATGACAATTCAAGTTCTTCTCCTCTGCCCCTTAACTGTGGCGTCCCCCAGGGCTCTGTGCTGGGTCCCCTTTTGTTCTCACTTTTCACCAATGACTTGAGTGGTATGCTTCGACATTCAGATCACATGAGTTTTGCAGATGATGCTCAGATCCTCCGCGGGTGCTTTTCATCCGATATCGTTCAGGGATTAGAGCTTATCAGCCGGGATGCTGCAGCCATTTTTATTTACGCGTCTAATAATGACATGACTCTTAATCTGTCAAAGACAAAGGTGGTAGTGGTGCTCACGTAAACTCTTTAGACCTTTCCCTCCTTCCTCCGGTGGTCGTAAATGGTGTCTGGCTTCCTTTTGTGACTGAAGTCAGGATCTTGGGAGTTGTTATGTCCTCCAACCTTTCGTGGCGACAAAATACTGCCTCCTTATCCCAAAAAGTTCACCATACCTTGTATTGCATCAAGTACCATAAGAACGCTCTTCCGACGGCACTCCGCCGCAAAATAGTAACGGCATTGATCTTCCCTATCGTGGACTATTGTTGCCTGGTCTACAACGACTTGACGGATGAGTTGAACAACTAGCTGCAGGTGCTGATCAATCACTGCGCTAGATTTATATTTGATCTCCGATATGATGAACACGTTTCGCCATATCGGCGTCAATTGGGTTGTTTATCAGTGAGGAATGGGAGGTTATATTTCTTGGGTTGCTTCATTGACAAAATCCGAAACCAAAGTGTGGCTCCTTACATCACCGAGATGTTCACGATTCTGAATGCACGGGACACACAAGGATATGCAGCCCCCTCTATCACTTTCCGTACTCCCATTCGCCGATCTTCGACGTATGCCAAGTCCTTCCACGTATCTGCTGTTCGGTTTTGGCATTCGCTCCCCGATTCACTGAGTAGGGCTTCATCAGTGGGTGTGTTTAAAAGTGGCCTGAAGAGGCATCTTTTGGCGCTGGAAGGTAGGTAGTGCGAACTGGCAGGGTGATAAGGGCTACTTGAACTAAATGTTTATTTAGAGTTTTTTGCGCGTTCCTTGTTGCGTTGGTTGCATTTTTTTGCATTTTTTTTTGTTTTTGTTTTTACTTGCGTTCTTTTGCGTTCTCTGTTGCGTTTTTTCCTTGTAGCGTTGGTGGCGTTTTTTTTTTTGCTTGTGGCGGT
Organism: Hyposoter dolosus; assembly: GCA_963921915.1. Taxonomy (NCBI): domain Eukaryota; kingdom Metazoa; phylum Arthropoda; class Insecta; order Hymenoptera; family Ichneumonidae; genus Hyposoter; species Hyposoter dolosus. The sequence goes on from OY998129.1 coordinate 2,212,138, forward strand.
TTAGTGTTTTTTGTTGCGTTTCTTGCGTTATTATTTCTCTCTCTCTCTCTCCCTCTCTACCTCTCTCCCTCTCTCCCTCTGTCCCTCTGTCCCTCTGTCCCTCTGTCCCTCTCTCCCTCTCTCCCTCTCTTCCTCTGTCCCTCTGTCCCTCTCTCCGTCACTCCCTCTCTCCCTCTCTCCCTCTCTCCCTCTCCCCTCTCTCCCTCTCTCCCTTTCTCCCTCTCTCCCTCTCTCCCTCTCTTCCTCTCTCCCTCTCTCCTTCTTGCGATCTGCTACGAAATAATTTCGAATCAAACTCTCTCCGTGAATTAGCTCTAGCGCACTCTTTTTATATCGTCGAATCTGGCGCCACCTTCCACACTAGCTCGTCTCATTCCCTTCTTGACGTAATTTTGGTCAACAGTCCAACGAAGGTTATCTCGTTCACGAAATCCACTGCTCCATTCATTGCCGGTAACGATCTGTTTGAACTGACTTACAAGTTCCAGCCCGATTTTCGACCTCCTCTCACCATAGCTCGGCGTAACATCAAACATTTTGTGGTAACAGACTATTTGACCTCACTTTCATCCTCTTTGTCTCGGCTAAATCTATCTTCAATTTCCTCCCTTTCTTCTACTGATCAGTTTGACCATATCTTAAACAATTTCTCTACTACTATCAGCAATACATTTGACTCTCTTGCACCGATAACTCACTGGACTGTAAAGCGTTCCCCTGCCCCGTGGCTTACTCATGAACTACGTGCGAAAATGAAACATAGGAATTGGCTGTATAATCAGGCGAAGCGTTCACGAGATCTGTTATCTATGTCTGTGTATCGTCTTTTTCGCAATGAACTTTCGTTGGAACTGCGCGCTGCTAGAGATAGCTTCTATTGTCACCGTATCTCGTCGATTTCAGATCCCTCTAAAATCTGGAGGGAGCTCTCATTTCTTTCGCTTACGAAGCCTAGAGGTTCGTCGCCATTTGCCTTCTTTTCCCCGGATGAACTGAACTTTTTCTACGCAGCTATTTCTTCTTCGTCTGTTCGTTCTGCTGACCCTATCTCCTCGCTCAATCTTCCACCTTTGTCTTCAAACCAGCCTACATTTCGCTTCTCTGAAATTACAATCGAGTCGTTGAGTTCGGTTCTCTCCTCCTCTCACTCCCTCTCTCTTTCCCAAGGTCCTGATTCTCTTTCTAATTTTGCTATCCTTAAAGCTTGTAACGAACCGTTACTTCTTTTCCGTGAAACGCGCTGCTGCGCCGCTGAAAAGCGCGACATTAAGGGCAGGGAATGGTCCTGGTCGGACGTTCACCGATTTGGTGCAACGTCTAACCCATTATTATTACTTTTCATGTTAAACGCGCGAGCTCACGACTCCAAGTGTCGCGCCAGCGTACGCGTGCGAGTACGCGTGCACCTAGGACATACGCAAGGAGCCGTCACGAAAACGCGTAGGGCGCAGCCCTTCCGCGCACTTCGACCTCACTTAGGACCGAAGATCTCCCCTAATCGGAAATCGATGCGGATGGGCCAGCGCGGATAGTCGACAGAGAGCGAGAGCGACCCTTAGCGAGGACAGACGTGTCAGAGAATATTGAGGATAAATTAGGCGAAAAATTCAGTCGTTGTAACGCAGTCAGCGGACTGCGAGATCTAACCACGCGGTCAGCGTGTGTAACCCTGTGCACCTCACCCAGCGCTTCCGAAGCGCGTACTGTACGGTCGGGCGTACCTAACGCCAGTTACATTAAATTAATTTACGAACTTTAACCGACGGCGCGTAAGTTTCCTTGGCCCAGATCCCGGAGACAGAGGAGTCAAGGACCGACCACGGCGTATAGACAGGTAAGCTCAGAGGTCTCCTCCTTTATGGATTTATTATTATAATTGCCTCGGCGGGGAAGCCGAGTAGGTTTTTTTTGGTTATTGTCTTGTCCGCACGCCTCCTAACGATCCCCGACCGCCCCCTCTCGAACGCGCGCGAAGGTCCATCTGACGTTCTAAGACGCGTAAATCTATGTGTGAGTTTGCTATTTGCGTAAATCCGCGATGAAATGGTAGATTTCACCACATTAATGGCGCCCAACGTATTAAATAATACAACAATGACCTTGGCCGACTATTTATTGCATGAATAGCGCCCAACGTTCATCGAGAACAAACGACTCTGTCTAAGAGCGAATGGAAAAATAAATTTTGTAATTGCGCAATATTTGAGACGCGCAACAGTCTAAAAATTTTTTGTATAACTCATTAAAAACGCTAAAGTCGAAACTTTCCTTGATAAAAATCAAAATATATTAAATATGGTGGAAAATTTGAAATTTAGAAAAATCATTAATAAATTTTGCGAAAAGTACCGAAACATACTGCGAAAATAATTGAGAAAATTCTGAAAACTACATCGAACAATAAAATTGTAAAACTGCGTAAATTCTGCGTATATTTCACATTTCTGGTTCGTCGAAACGAAAATCGTCAAAATTTTCTTACGTGGCACTCGAAACGAATTATCGAAGCAAAACCATCGAATACTTCTTTTGTCTCTTTCTTCTTCACTCTAGCGGCACTAAAGCCTTGAGCACGCACAACGTAAACAAAGCCACGAGTCGTAAACTCACGAGCCTCTACGCACCGAACGGCCAACATATAGGCCCAACGCCTATCGAAAAGAAAAACGTAAACAAATCGCGTCGCCCAGAGCTAGACCCGCGACACGACGAACGAAAAACAAGAGAAAAATATATATCGCTACATATACAACTCGACGCAAAATTTCGACAAGAGAAAGAAATATAACTTCACGGAATATTACGCGTAAATTCAAAATTCAAAACGAATACCTGACAACATTTTTTTTTTGTTTCGACCGAAAATTCTTCCTTCGTCGTCCCCAAAATGACTGAATCAGCAGACTCCAATAAACCTCCGCGCTCGTTGAGATCGAACAACATTCCCCCGGGAAAAACATTAATGCGTTCACCCTCATCGTCGAGCAAGGAAACTTCGTCGGATAACGAAAAAAACACGACAGTTATTGAAGAACCCGCGAAGTCCCAATTAATCGAAACGAATAAAACAAATTTAGGTGCGATACCAAAACAGCTCGTAAAGCGTACGAAACACGTAGAAACAAAGAAAAGTCCGGATAAAGACATTAGAATAGTTGAGCAGGTTCAGCGAATGTTTACAACCTTCGAATCAACAATAAAAGAGACAATATACGTAAACGCAGAAGAGAACCGTCGAGAATTAGAAAAATTTCGAGAAAAAAATAACAAATTAGCATTAGCAATAGACAATTTGCAAATAAACACAGTGAGATTACTCGAGGAAAGAATTGCAGATTTAGCAAACGATTTCCAAAAGAAATTAACGACAATTGAGAATAAAAACGCACACTCGTCCGTCGACGATACACAATGGGAATACGAAGAAGATCCCATTCGTAGCGCGCGTAGAAGAAAGATACACAATCGGTCGAGAGTACCTAATCTCCCACCAAATACTCAGCCATTGACAATGACAACAACAACAGTTACAAGCACATTCTCATTAATAAGCACGACAAGACCGATTACGACAATAACGCAATCAACCCCAGCGGTATCAGGCACGTATCATTCGCGTCACCTAGAGTTCAACGATAGGATACAAACACGCAAACGTACGAACTCAAACGACGACAACGCGATTAACGCGAATAATTCAAGTAGAAGCGAAACGCGCAGACCCGACCAATCACCTCGCGATATAAACAAGATATTCAGATCTTGGGATTTGAAGTATCCCGGTAAACTAGACGCCGACGACTTCCTAGACGAGCTCGAACGCAAAATTTCCGCGTCAGGTATACGCCAAATCGACGCAATAAACGTTTTACCAGAAGTACTCACGGGATCCGCATTTTCGTGGTACAAAGTCTTCCATAGAGAGTGGATCTCATGGGACGATTTCGCCGCGAAATTTCGCAAAACCTTCGGGGAGATTAAAGACGACCAACGAATTAACTTCAAAATTCAAAAACGCGTTCAGAAACCGAAAGAATCCGGAATCGAATACGTAATCGCAGTAAACGAAATGTACAATAAACTACACGAAAAAGTTGCGATAAAATACCAACTAGACAAAATTTACTCAGGACTGAACCCAAAATTAATAACGCAATTTGACCGCGAAGAAATAGATTCGTACGACTCGTTAATTGAAAAAATTCGCAAATACGAGGAAAAAATCGAAATAATCGCACAAGGCCAAAAACAACGCGACGAGTACACGCAGCAGACGCGTAGCTCAAGCGGGAAGCAGCGCCTAAACGCGATCGCGGACAAACAAACTAACAACACAGAAGAAAAGGAATCAAAGAAAAAAGTAGAATCGGATAGCGACAAAAGACGGAAAAAAATTCAAAAGTTAAAAATAAAGCGAAACCCGAAAACAAGAAAAGTAAAGAAATCAAACAAGCAGAAAAATTACTTACAAGGAAGGTCACCTTACTGTACCCCTACAACCTGGGTCAAAAAAATTATATTTTGTAGTTCACGCCAAAGTATAAACCCTCACAAAAAATTAGCGGCCCACTCGCATATTTAAGGGGTGAAATTAATTCTCAAAAATCGGTGGTTTTTTCGTTTTTCGCTGATATCTTCGAAACAAAAATAGATACGCCAAAAGTTTAAATAGCAAAGTTGTTCATTTTTCAGTGCTCTACAATAACATGTAATCGAAAATTGGAATTTTTTTTTTTTTATTTGAAAAAAACGTCTTTTTAAATACATTTTTCGTCATTTGATCACTGAAAAAGTTCTTATTTCGCCTGAAAATTAAACAAGGTTGACAAATCCGTCAAACGGAACATGTTCATATTTATATATAGGTTTATTAAATCCACAGATATGCTGCTCCATCCTTATCGTAGAATACTCACAAATCTTTTACATCTAGCTTAGTTTTGTGCATCCATTTTAGTACAAGCGAGTAACTATCACATGATATTTTTTTAATTTATATAAAACTTTATTTAAAATCCATGTCGTTTTTTTATTTACTAGAAACCTTTAATTCATATATAGCTATGAAAATGTCTGGTACTCATGACAGGAAAAAAAGCAGACAATGCACTTATCAGTTTCTTCGCTTCGTATTATGGAATGTATTCATTGCAATAATGATACTCCTCAAAGAAGTGTTTGAGACATAAAGGTTTTTTGCACCACGAACATGTTATAACAGCTAAATCACCACAAATGTGACATCGTGGTTCCGAATTATCTCCAAAACCAAACGTCACCGGATTGATGAACTCAGGGGGTGTTTTTTCTATGTACCCGCTTTTGTAGCATGCATATTTAAGCATATCAATATAACGTGGGGAAGACAGTTGATTGTGAACAAGTGACTGCAGTTTGATGATGTTGTTCCTTAAATGCAGATTTATATCGCTACCGGAAAGAATTACTATATCTGAAAAATGCCGAACAAAATTTTTCCATATTCGAAAACCAAACACATCTAATGGTTGTATTTGTCCTGTTGTTCCTTTTGGAATTCTTTTTAATGCAATTTTTTTGTTAGGAGGAGTTACTACATCAACTACTTCTGAACAGTGTCCACTCCAGGAGTCGATTAAAAGCGCACTGTTGTCGCCAACATTCGGAAAATAGATTTCGGTTAGCCACTGTTTGAAATGATCTGTCGAAAAAACGAAAGGAATATCTAATTTGATTTGGTTTGCAATATTTAATAGCCACAAGAATGTAAAATTTAAATAGTTCTTACCTGATGTTAACTTTCCAGATTTCGATGCCGAAACAAAAACGTTTGAGGGTTTGAATAACGTTTTTTCTACGCGTGGGCCAAAGTCACCACCGATTTCTTTGAATACAAGATATAACGGTGAAAGTAATTTTCCATCGGCGGATATCGTTGGTTGAATGGTATAAGAATGAGTTGTTGAAGATATTGATTGAACAACGCATTCAATTTCTTTTGATCCTTGGTTCTCAAGAATGCGACCAGAATGCATTTCAAATTGAAATCCACTTTGATCTGAATTGTAAACGTTTTCCGGACCAAGGTCGTTGATAACAGATTTCACGTTATTTGTAAACTCTTCAGCCATTTTTTTAAGATCTTTTGAGTCTTCTAAAGTTTTCCGGGTAATAAATGTTGTAATTTTCCGAGACGTAATGCGATGTGCTCTTTTGAACTTATTCACCCATTTTTTTGACGATTTGAATCGTGCATCGGAATTCATGAAATTTTTATGTGCGATCAAAGCCCATCGTCGCAAATCAATATCGTGTACTATCTTGCCACATTCAGTTGCTTCAATGAAGCGATTTAAAGTTTATTGAGATATCTCATTTAATTTTTCTTTATGAGTCCCACCTTTATTGATTTGATGAGCCCAACGCTTCAATTGTGTTTTAGAAATAACTTTTTTAAAACGGTGTGCAACTGTATGAATATTTAAATTTTTTGTTTTTCCACTTCTCCAAAACTCCACAGCTTTTTTCTTGTAATCGAATGAAATCTCATCTTCATTTTTTGTACATTGAGAGTTATCTGCCTCATCAGATGAAATTGAATCCCATTCCAATTCACTGTCTTCTATACTTTTAGGCTCATGGTGTTTGAATTGTTCTTGAAAATCCAAGCTTTCGTCTTCTTCAATTTCGATTCTCGTGTATGTGTTTATGCTTTCAATTAAAAACTCTTCAATTGTATCTGCTCATTTCATTTCACTCTCATTCACTGGTGTTTCGGGCAAATTCATCATCATAAAATAAGTCGACAAAATATTTATGACATTCACGGGATTGATATACATTTTTGAAAACGTCCACAGTATTCAATACGTTCTTGATAATGCACTCCTATAACTACAGAACTTTGATGAACGGAAACCGTCAATGCTAACTTAAATGTGGCAAGAGTCGGTTTATATGAAGCCTCATTTTTTACTGATATGACGGTTTTAAACATCTCAAATAGGATATCATGAAAAAATATAACGTATTTCAAACAGTCCAACTCACAGTTTGATTATGATAAGGAAATGTAATCAGTCCAAATCTATGAAAGATTTTGCGTTTGAAAAACATAACTTTCCGGTTCCATAATCTCTTGAGACGTAAAAAACAAATGTAGATTGATATCATTAAATGTGGAGTCGGAACAATTACGTTTTATTATGAAAAGATAGAGAAAGATGTGTAACAAAACCCGTTTTTTTATGAAAATGGAAAAAAAAAATTCTATATAATTTTCGACTACATATTATTGCAGAGCACTGAAAAATGAACAACTTTGCTATTTAAACTTTTGGAGTATCTATTTTTGTTTCAAATATATCAGCGAAAAACGAAAAAACCACCGATTTTTGAGAATTAATTTCACCCCTTAAATATGCGAGTGGGCCGCTAATTTTTTGTGAGGGTTTATACTTTGGTGTGAACTACAAAATATAATTTTTTTGACCCAGGTTGTGGGGGTACAGTAAGGTGACCTTCCTTGTTAGCAGGTTAGCTAAATTAGAGGCTTTAGAAGAAAAACGGCCGAACAAAAAGAAAGAAAACCCGGAAAGACGTACACACGCAACCGCGAAGCCCGGTAAAACGCGTCACCGATCATCGTCGAGTTATTCTCGCTCTTCATCCGTTGCTTCATCGCAGGAGGGGGGAGAGAGACGTCGATCGTCACCGCGTAGCAGGCGCGACTATAACGAGAACCGTAGATCGTATCGCTCGAAAAATCGAAGTTACGAAAGACGCGAGCATAGCTCACGTTACTATAGGAATCGGAATAGAAACAGATCGAATGAGGAGTATGACAGACGTAGAAACGACAGGGATTACGACAGAGATCGCGATCTCACCTGTTATAACTGCAAACGAAAAGGTCATTACGCGAATAGGTGCAACTACCGCGCAAATCACTCGCCGAGACGAGACAGATCTCGCGACGAACCGCGTAGGAAAAATAGGAGCCCGTCGCCGCCTCCAAAAAACGAGGATGCAGTCAGGAAGGATCAGAGAAACCCTCACTTCCTGGCGCGACCTCGGACAAAAACGATCAAAGTACGAAAACGGTAAACGAAAACGGAACTAGCGAAAATCGAGAACATTTATGTTTAGCAACGGAAAATAACGCAGTAGCGAATTTTGAGAACGATATTTTGGAGGATGAATTTAGTTCAGATACAGCGTCGGAATACGAATACACGCAAGACGAGGAAGAACGTGAGCCCTCAGCGGAAGTCGACACCGCTAGGCCATACCCGTCGTCGAGCAACTCGTTATTTCAAGTAGGGGAAAGCAAAAACATGCTTTATGCGCAACACTCTGCGGAGATAGGAACGCGAAGAACCTTCAAGGGTTACGCGTCCCCCAGACCTTCGAAAGAGCGCAGCGTTATCCCAGTTACTGTGAAAATAGGAGAATACGCATTACAGGGAATTCTAGACACCGGAAGCGATCGGAGTTTCATAAGCGGCACCGCGTACGAACAAGTTAACGCACTGCAGAGATGCCGTCCGATAAAGGACGAGATCTCGCGCGCAGGCGTGCAACTCGCACAGCAAGGCCACATCGCGATTCCGCGCTTCTCGGCGAAATTCCTCATCGACGTATGCGATTGTTACGGAGAACACTGGTTCGCAGTTTTGGACGGTCTCAGTACACCGGCGATCCTTGGCATGGACCTGATTCGGCCATGGGGAATCGTAATTGACGGTAGAAACAAGACCTGGAAAATTGAGGATTCGGAGATAACAATGGACTTCGACTCAATCCAAGACACGCGCGAAACAGGCAGTTCTATGCAAATTCAGGAACTAACAGCGAGTGAGCAAACGCGCCTCGAGAAATTTTTAGACGAAAAATTTTTAGCGCAGGAAAACGCAGGGTCTAACGGCACGACGTTGACGACACACGTGATTGAACTCACGGACGAGACGCCCATTAGGCAAAAGCCTTACCGTAGGAGCCCCGCGATAAATAAAATTTTGGACGAACAAATTGATAAATTATTAGAGAAGGGATTCATCGTTCCGAGCAACAGCTCATGGTCCAGTCCTCCCGTATTAGCGCTTAAAAAGGACGGTAAATATCGATTTTGCGTTGATTATCGACGGTTGAACCGCGTCACGAAAAAATCAGCTTACCCTCTGCGCAGAATGGACAGAATCTTGGACTCCTTGGTCGATAGGCTCACGATTAGCACCCTCGATCTGAGTGAAGCGTTTCACCAGATCCCGATGGACCCGAACAGCACGAAATACACTGCGTTCGTGGTCGAGGGTCGTGGTTTGTTCGAATACGTCCGCATGCCGTACGGCTTGACGAACGCACCAGCCACGTTCCAGCAGTTCATGGACGAACTCAAGGACAAATTCGTAGAGCATGTTCGCGCGCAAAAATTACCAGAGAGATACGCAGACCAAGTCTTTGTATACCTCGACGACTGGGTAATTATCTCCGCGACATTCGACGAGCACGTCGTTTTGCTCGACATTCTGTTTAAAGTGCTCCAAGAAGCAGGATTGAAAATTAACAAGGAAAAGTCGCATTTCGCGCGATAGAGCGTAGAATTTTTGGGATTTATTTTGGATAGAGATGGCCTGAAGCCGAACCCCGAACGGATAGTTCCGATTCTAGACTATCCGCGCCCTCGCAATCGCAAAGAGTTACATAGGTTCAACGGTTCAGTAAACTGGTACCACCGACACTTGCGCAACATCGCGAAAATTCAAGGTCCCTTGAACAAACTCGCCAGTCCGAAAGTACCGTGGGTTTGGACCGACGAATGTGAGACCGCGTTTAACGACGTCAAAGCCGCGCTCAAGGACGCGACAACGTTAGTTCCCCCGAGACCAGATTTGCCATTCTTTCTGTACACAGACGCGAGCGATACAGGTTTGGGAGCTATTTTGACGCAGAAGGATAGTGAAAAAGAGTACTTAATCACTTGTTTAAGCAGACCGTTGAGAGGTGCGGAGTGTAATTACACAACCACCGAAAAGGAATGTTTAGCCGTGGTTTACGCAGTACGCAAGTTACGCTGTTACCTTGAAGGTGCGAGTTTTACAGTAATCACAGACCATTCGAGTCTCCGCTGGCTACACTCGCTCAAAGACCCGATAGGCAGACTCGCAAGATGGGCGATGGAGCTCTTGTCACATGACTTGACAATCGAGCATCGCCAAGGTACGACAAACGAAGCACCTGACGCGCTTTCACGCTTGTACGAGGACCCGTGCGAAAGTTCGCCCCTCGCGCAGTTGAATAACGCTCAGACACGGTCGTGGTACGAGAACATGGTCGATTCGTTAACGTCAAACCCCACGAGCAATCCGCGTTATAAACTTGACAAAAACGGGGAAATGTATTGTTATAAGCCCGACAGAGTAAAAGGGATTATCGGGGACAATAACGCGTGGAAAAAAGTCCTGAAGGAGGACGAGATCGTCCCAACGATCAAAAAGTACCACGACGACCCCCAATCCGCTCACCAGGGCATACGGAAAACATATCACGCGATTTTGAAACATTTTTATTGGCCAGGAATGCGTGATGACGTACGTCGTTACGTCAACGAATGCGAAACTTGTTTGACGTGCAAAGCTGATAATGCACCGCCATACGGATTAATGTATGGACGCAAAATATCGGAACCATGGGAAGCCATCTCGATAGACATCGTAGGCCCTTTCCCGCGCTCAAAGTCAGGTAAAAGCTATATTTTAGTCTGCGAAGACACGAATACGCGTTACCTCGAGTGCTTTACGTTAGCCAAGGCAGACGGGCCCAAAATTGTAAAAGCACTAAACACGCTGATTAATAAATGGTGCGCACCGCGAATAATGCTAACGGATAACGGAACCGAATTTGTGAACCGAACAGTAACGAAATTTTGCCAAGAATCAGGAATAAAGCAGATTACGACGCCGGTCTATCACCCACAGTCGAATCCCGTAGAACGAATTAACCGCAATCTTAAAGCTATGATTTCCAGTCTTTTGGGCGGAAATCATCGCGAATGGGACGAAGCGTTACCCGAGATTCAATTCGCGTATAATGCAACCGAGCACTCGTCGTTAGGAGTCACGCCCGCGTTTTTAAACTTCGGTCGCGAACCGAGACGCGTGGGGGAACCCTCGACAGACGTAACGGACGCGAATCCCGGGACAATTGACGCAAGAAACGACGAATGGAAAGATCGCATGGAACGACTTACTCGCCTACGCAAAGAAGTCGAGTTGTACATGAGAAAAGCGCAAAGTAAACAATGCAAGGAATATAACAAGGGTCGTCGGTCTGGTCTAGACTACGTCGAGGTAGGCGATACTGTGTTTTATCCAAATAAAACGTTGTCAAACGCTGCTCAAGGTTATAGTGCTAAGCTTGCTCCCAAATACAAGGGACCGGCGATAGTCACAAAAAAGTTGTCCCCAGTAGTCGTAATAATTAGCGATAAGTCAGGGAAAGAAATAGGGAAATATTATATTAATGATCTGAAACTCGCCAGGCGAAGCGAACGCACTAAACGAACTGTCAAACAATCCGAAAACTAGGTGAACGAGAAAGCAACGCAGATTCGCAATGGACCGAGCAAACAACGCACGCAGCGTAGACCGTATCACCAACGCGACCAGCGGGTCAACCGACGCGGGATCCGTCTCGTGGACCGAGCTGAGTGATTCGCGCCAAAGCTTGGTGCCGCTCGTACGCTACACGGGTCTAAGGGAGAACGATGAAGCATCTCCAGCGCTGTTTCGCCAAGAGGACTCTGGGTTGGTCCTGATCCCTACCACCGACCTCGACGCGCTTCTGCGTGACAACGAGGAACAAAAGCGGCTACTCAAGGAGCAACGGGCTGTGGTGCCCACCACCGCCGTCGATCCGCACGCAGCGCAATTAAACGCGTACCATTACGAGGCGATGCTCAACCTAATGCGAGAAAAGCAGTCCATTGCCGAGCGACTCGTTAAGGCAGAAGCGGAGCTCTCCGCCAGGTGCACCGAGACGCTGCAGTTGCAGGCCCGTCTCAAGGGAACGGACAAGGAGCTGACTGAGAGGGTACACGCGTACCATAAACTACAGACGAAGATCGACACGCTGACGCGCGTCAAAAAGTTATTTACAAGATGCGTCACCGAGGTACATCAGGCGCAATGCAAACTGAGGCAACCCAAACTCCGCCCGAAAGCAGCGAAGGGATGTCTGAATTGCGGCATAGAGGGCCACAGCTGGCGCTCCTGCCCGCGTAAAAACTCCGGCGCCGTTTTCTGCCATATTTGTAACGCCACCGGCTTCACCGCAGAGGACTGTCCATGGCCTCATTATCAGGAGTTCATGGACGACACCGTCCCACTCTCGCTGCGATGCAAGACGTACCGACGCCTTCTATCGGAACCTGACCCAGCGTGCGGACCATGCCGCCAGCGTATCATCGAGCAGGCCATCGAGAAGCGCCTGGTACTCGCCCTCGAGTATGACGAGAAATACAAGAAAGCCCAGGCGCAGGCGATCCCTGTGGAGCGCCTAAACGCATACTTTAAAAATATGGGCGCGAGCGCACAGGAGACGGTTGTCACACCTTCCGCCGTAGCAACGATCACTCCAGGGGCCAGCAGCAGCGCAGTTCGCGCTGACACGCCAGAACCCCTCAGTACCAGCGCTCCGTACCGGGAATCCGACGACGAAGACGAGAAAGAAGAAGACGACAACGAAGAAGAACGCGAGCTACGAGGGTTGTTCGAATAAACGCGATTAAACGTATAAATCGGGCGAGCGACATAAAACCTAAATGCGCGCGATAACGTTCGTTACGCCTTAATAGCTGAACAGCTTATCTCATTTTCTTTCTGTCATTCTCACTTTAGTTATTTTCCTCGCGCCTCCTCAGGCCGTAGTATTCTTACGTAAAAGATTTTCTTTTTCCGCATTATTTCGTTTGCCGTTGATCAGAGCGAAGATCGCCTCACGACAAGCTTTGTTTTGATTCGGGCCCAGAGCCAACTTAGGAAGATATATATTTTAATATACCGTTTGTATTTCTTACTACTCGCCTAAGAAGAGCGACAGAAGCGCTTAGTAACCCAGATACAAGGAATTCACCCGTACACCGAAGCGAGCCAGCGGATGCTAACGCTGATTGATTCATTTTGTTTTTGTTTTCATATCAACACTGGGACGAAAGCAAATTCCCCAGACTTTAGTTCCTTTCTTGTAACATGTTTAAATTTTTGTTAATAAACCCTAAGGGCACAACGATCAGACACGTAAGCCGACTCCCTCGTAATTTTTGTAATTCTGTAACCCTCTTCGCGTATTCACCCTAGATCGTTGGGAAACGTAATTGGTAAATCCTTTGGTGGTGGGACGCGTAAGTACCCGGAATTCTCTATTACGAAAATTATTATGGCAATTCTACCTGCAATTTCGAGGGGTGTGCGTCTTACCACGACCATTTGCGCAGCGTGCGGGTACGACAATCAGTCCCTGTACGAAAAGACCTCTGAGCTTGGCGCAGCGCGACAACCGCTGCTTGGAGCAGCGGTTAAGAAGGGGGGAGTTGTAACGAACCGTTACTTCTTTTCCGTGAAACGCGCTGCTGCGCCGCTTAAAAGCGCGACATTAAGCGCAGGGAATGGTCCTGGTCGGACGTTCACCGATTTGGTGCAACGTCTAACCCATTATTATTACTTTTCATGTTAAACGCGCGAGCTCACGACTCCAAGTGTCGCGCCAGCGTACGCGTGCGAGTACGCGTGCACCTAGGACATACGCAAGGAGCCGTCACGAAAACGCGTAGGGCGCAGCCCTTCCGCGCACTTCGACCCCACTTAGGACCGAAGATCTCCCCTAATCGGAAATCGATGCGGATGGGCCAGCGCGGATAGTCGACAGAGAGCGAGAGCGACCGTTAGCGAGGACAGACGTGTCAGAGAATATTGAGGATAAATTAGGCGAAAAATTCAGTCGTTGTAACGCAGTCAGCGGACTGCGAGATCTAACCACGCAGTCAGCGTGTGTAACCCTGTGCACCTCACCTAGCGCTTCCGAAGCGCGTACTGTACGGTCGGGCGTACCTAACGCCAGTTACATTAAATTAATTTACGAATTTTAACCGACGGCGCGTAAGTTTCCTTGGCCCAGATCCCGGAGACGGAGGAGTCAAGGACCGACAGTAGTATAGCTACAGGCGTTCTGGACCAAATGGAGGCGAGGGGTATGAGGTGGCGGGGCGGGAGCCCCGCCGCCACATGTCCCTGGCCGCCGAGCTGGACCCCGCTCTCTCCCCATACCCCTCGCACGTAGGCTGAGACACTGGTCGTGTGGATGTGTGAGAGAGAGAGAGAGAGAGGGATAGACGGGAAGAATTATGGGAGTGTGAGAGAGATGCATAGCATTCGTCGTAGCGAGGTAGTTAAAATAAATATAAAAGATGCGTATACAGTTGAAGATACCCGAAGGTATTTATTGGAAAAAACAAATTTCGCATTATTTTTATGTTACAAAAAAATTTTGTATATTATTTTTATGATGAGGAGCTCTCTCTGAAACAGAGCAAGAAAAAAAAATCTATTACTATCCAGTTTTATTAAATATATTTTTTTTAATTATTGTAATTATATAAAAACTTACTGTCTGCAGTCCAAGCAAACTTCCTCAGCCACGAGCTGATACAGCCTCGTACCACAATCATCGCAATATTTTAGCGAGAATGCATTGAAATGGTCGATGACATGCCGACGAACGATCGATAGGCTGGAGAACATTTCCCCTCTGGTCATATGGACGCATACACCGCAAAGTCTATTCCCGCGTTCAGTCTTATAATATACGCTCACAGCACAACTTTTTGATTTTTCGGTAATTGAGTTTTTACACTTTTCGGTAAAAACATGTCGAAGTTTTTTCGATTCGAAAATCATGTTATCACTGTCGTTGAAAACTGTTTCCTGATTTGCTGCCATTTCAATGTCACAAGCACTTTTCAATGCACAAACGATTGTCGAAGGATGGGGCACGATTGTGAAACGTTCGCGATAAATGCTTGCAGAGTAATGAACAGATTTTCAAAATTTGTTAGGATTGTTCTCATTCCCTCTCCACTTTTTTTTTCCCCACCATGCGTTTTTCCAATTGTTTTCTAAGAGACGTTTTTAGCCTGGTCCAGCAAACTTTGACCATCCTAATGGAGTGCTTTTTTTTCAAATAGGATCATTTTTTTGACCTATGCAGATGTCACATTTTTTTTTTCTACATTCCAAACATTGTAGCGAGTCGCCACGATCCTTGCAGCTCGGGAAATGCGCTCTTGGGTGTCAAACTTTATTACCCTAAACAATCTTAAGATGTCCTGCCACAATTTTACATCTTTTCGGGGAAAAAAAGGTTTCATGTAGAAGACCAAGCCAGCCACGGTCGAAGCCGCACGCCTTGCAGCTTGGAAAATGCACTCTTGGGTGGTAAACTTTATTACCCTAGAGTGTCTTAAGATGTCCTACCGCAATTTTCCATCGCTTTTCGGAGGAAAAAAAAAAGGTTTTAGGTTGAAGACCGACAAAATCCATACAGTCGCGGTTGAAGCCTCACGCTGTTTGCATCTGGCCGCCCTTTTTTTTTCACCATGGCTCAATCCGAAAAAAGTTTGACTGCACAAATCGCGGTGATTAGCACAATAGAAGAATACAATGAGTGGGAAAAAAGATGTAACAACTACATAAATTCATTGAGGGCTGAGGCTCAGGTTAAGCGTATCCGATTGCGCTTAGGATACAATCAGTGGGTAGAGGCTCAAATCCTTCGTTTAGAGGGTTTAAAGCATATAACGAGCCGACGTTTTTTACATACTGGTGCGGGAAATGGTAGTGACAATGGATTGATTTGGCGCGAGATAGAGAGTGCATTTAAAACTCGTGTAACAACTGGTGCCGTCATAAATCAAAATCATATAGATCCGAGGTTATTCCTCATAGATGCAAGTGCAATAGTTATTCAAAAAGTGCAAGAGGCTATTCGACAACATGATTGTGTTAAAGTGAATACGCTCTTTAATGGTGAATTTACAGCGGCGGACAAACATGCGTACAAAAGTGTCAATGTGCGGAATGTCGAACTTTTCAGAGCATCGGACTTGACTGCATGGTATGAGCAGCGTATTATCGAGCCTACTCCGGCTCTGCTCGATGAGTTTCAAGATCGCGACAGTGGATGGTCATTACTGCGTATAATAAATTTAACTGTGAATATCAACAAATACAAACCCTTGAGAGCCGGGTGTACTATTAGACTTCCGAGGGAAGTAAAGCTAAAGAAGGCGGTTCAATCGCGCGACAATGCATGTTTTGCATGGGCAGTGATAGCAGCTCTATATCCGGCAGAGATGCATAGTGATCGTGTGTCTTCGTATCCCGACTATAGTACCAAACTCAAATTCACGGGCATTAGCTTCCCCGTTTCTCTGAATAATGTGAAAAAATTTGAAGTTCTGAATGATCTTTCAATTAATGTTTATGGACTGAAAAATCATAAGGTGGTGCCGATTCATCTCACGGAAAAGAAGAGGGGCAAGCACATTAACCTGCTCTATTTGGAGAATGCTCGAGGGAATGGGATTGGACACCACGCGTGGATAAAAAATCTTTCACGTCTGGTCGGTTCAAATTTGAGCAAATATCATGCTAAGAAACACATCTGCGATCGGTAAGTTTGAATAATATGAGAAAAAAATCGGCTATTGTCATTTTGGTTAACTTTTTTTTTTCCCCACTTTCCAGGTGTTTACATTATTTTCCAACGATCCATAAGTTGCAATTGCACGAGGTGGATTGTGGAGAGTTGAATGAGTGTGCAGTTCGACTACCAAACGCCGACGACAAGTGGTTGAGCTTCAAAAATTCACAGCGGAAGGAGCGGCTCCCTTTCATCGTCTACGCCGATCTGGAGTGCATCCTGGAAAAAACCAGCGACGAAGAGAAGAAGAATGAAAATCGACATCAACACCATCGAGCGTTTAGTGCCGGCTATTATGTAAGTTGCTCATATGATGCGTCGCTATCACAATATTATGAGCATCGGGGAGATGATTGCTTTGTATGGCTGGTGAATCAGTTGAGGGAATTAGCTTTGTGGGTTGAAAAAATCCTATTGAACAATGTCCCCATGAAGGAGCTCACGTCTGAAGAGTGGAAGCGATTCCAAGAGGATAAAATGTGTCATATTTGTGAGAGAGATTTTATGAGAGACGACATGCGTGTGCGTGATCATTGTCATCTGACGGGGCAGTTTAGAGGACCAGCCCACTTAGAGTGTAATTTAAATTATCAACACGCATTTTACATTCCAGTTGTGTTTCACAATTTATCGGGTTATGATGCACATTTTATTATCAAAGAAGTTGCTACAGCGTTCGAGGGTAAGACCGAAGTTCTACCCCTGACGAAGGAAAAATATATTTCATTCTCAAAGACAGTTCAAACTTCGAAGAACTCGAGAAAAAATATCAAGTTACGATTTATCGACTCGTTCAAATTTCTTGCAGCTGGTCTGGACAAGCTCGCATCTTTTCTAACTGAGGATAAACTAAAAAATTTAAAATCTCAATTTCAAAATTTATCGCCGGATGATTTCAAGCTATTAACGCGAAAGGGAGTGTTCCCATATGAATATATAGATTGTAGGGAAAGATTAGAAGAGACATCACTTCCCCCTCAAGACGCATTTTATAGTTCTTTGACGGGCGAGAGCATAAGCGGGTCAGAGTATGCACATGCTAAAAATGTATGGGAACGCTTTTCCCTCCGAACGCTCGGCGAGTACAGCGATCTGTATTTGAAAACAGATGTCCTTCTGTTGGCCGACATTTTTGAAAACTTTCGTGACACGTGCATGCTGAGCTATAGCCTTGACCCAGCGCACTATTACACCCTTCCCGGCTACACTTGGGATGCAATGATGAAAAAAACTGACGTACAATTTGAATTGCTCACAGACATCGACATGGTATTATTCATTGAGAGAGGTATACGCGGTGGTTTGAGTCAATGTTCTAGCCGATATGCCCAAGCTAATAACAAATATATGAAATCATTTAATCCATCGAATCCTTCATCATACCTCATGTATTACGATGTAAACAATCTATATGGTTGGGCAATGAGTCAACCTCTGCTCTACGCAGGTTTTCAATGGGTCGAAGATATCGCAAACTTTCATGTAGAATCGATCGCACTGGATTCGCCAGACGGCTACGTCCTCGAGGTTGATTTAGAATATCCCGAGAACTTGCATGACGCACACGCAGATCTACCGTTTTGCCCAACACACGCTAAGCCACCGGGCAAGAAGCAGGAAAAATTGCTTGCAACTGTGGCGGACAAGACACGTTATGTTATACACTATCGTGCCCTCCAACAATGTCTGCAGCATGGACTCAAACTCTCTAAAATACATAGAATAATTAAATTCAAACAATCCTCTTGGCTACGAACGTATATAGAGTTGAATACTTATTTTCGAACTAATGCAAAAAATGAGTTTGAAAAAACATTATTTAAATTGATGAACAATGCGGTGTTTGGCAAAACGATGGAGGATGTACGCAGTCATGTACAAGTTAAAATCTTGACTGAATGGGAAGGCAGGTATGGTGCAGAGGCAATGATATCGAAACCGAACTTTCACAGTCGTAGCATATTTGCAGAAAATCTTATTGCCGTGGAATTGCGTAATCTCGAGGTGAGATTTAATAAGCCCATCTATGTGGGCATGTCAATTTTAGACATTTCAAAGACTTGCTTGTACGAATTTCATCATGATTTTATGGTTCCACTATATCGAGACAGGTGCAACGTGATGTATACTGATACTGATAGTCTCATATACCATATTCAATGCGAGGACGTGTATGCGGATATGCGATGTAACATTAACAAGTTCGACTCGAGTGACTATCCCGCCGACAATGTGTATAATATTCCACTCGTAAATAAGAAGGTGCCGGGACTCATGAAAGATGAGAACAATGGTGCGATTATGAGTGAATTCGTTGGGCTCAGGTCAAAAATGTATGCGACCCGCGTTGAGGGAAAAAAGAGACGAAAAAAGTTAAGGGTGTGAAGAGCAATGTGGTTGCGAGGACTTTAACCTTCGACGATTATACAAAATGTTTGAGAGATGATATTGAAATGAGTCGCGGTCAATCCTGTATTCGATCAATACTGCATCAAGTTTATACGATTTCTGAAACAAAAATTGCTCTAAGTCCGCACGACGACAAACGTTATATAATCCCTGAGACTGTAAGAACTCTACCCTGGGGACACT
Organism: Hyposoter dolosus; assembly: GCA_963921915.1. Taxonomy (NCBI): domain Eukaryota; kingdom Metazoa; phylum Arthropoda; class Insecta; order Hymenoptera; family Ichneumonidae; genus Hyposoter; species Hyposoter dolosus. Next base: position 2,231,464 of record OY998129.1, read on the forward strand.
ACAAAGTGCCACCTCCGTAAACTTAGCCGGACAACTTGAATTTTCCGTATTTTTAATTAATCACATCTTTTAGTATTCGTTCAGTGGTTATCAGTACCGCGGTTAAAATGTTGAGTGGCAATTAAATATCTTGTAATTGAGAAAAATAAAATTTGGGTTCAAATTGACCGAACATTGCCTATTTTTGACGCATTTATTTAAATAAAATGCCAAATCGATGTAGAATCGTTCGGTGGTCACAAGCGTTAAAGTTGCAATGTTGAGTAGTCAATAGTTCATTCAATAATTAAAAGAAACTATTCACGACTAGTCGGCAGGATTGAGCCGGACAAATAAGTTATTACCTACCCGATAGCGTTCTAATGAAGCTTAATCGAAAGAAAATCGTTCGGTGGTTATCAGTGGTGTAATAAAAATGTTGAGTGGTAATTAATTACCTTGTAATTGGGAAAATAAAAACTTGAGTTTACATTAGCCGAACATTGTCTATTTCTTACGCAATCAATCCAATCACATGCTACATTGATGTAGAATCGTTCGGGGGTGACAAACGTTCAAGTTGCATTGTTGACTAATCAAGTAGTTCATTAAATAAATTAAAAGAACTATTTACAAGTCGTCGGCAGAATTAGCCGGACCAATAAGTTACTACGTATCCGATAGCGTTCTAATCAAGCTTGTTCGGGAATTAGCATTCCCTCGGGACGAGCAATCTAACACTTAAAAGGGCGCGGCATCGATCGAGATTTCACGGGCGACGAGCTGCGGCGCCACGTGCTGGGGCTCGCTTGTTGCGGCCAGCTGCACATGCGCACTTTTATCGATTTCACTCCGCTCTCGGTCGATGGCCTCGAGCGCTCGATCAGGTTTCGAAAAGAGTTTCTAACAGGCATAACGGCGCAACCACGTGTCTCCAAATTTAACAATTCCTTTTCTTTATTCTTTCGGGTCTTTCTACTTCTTGGGTTTCCGAATACTTTCTCGGGAACTGAACCCTGCGGGACCTTGCACTTTGGGACATTAAATTACATTCGGGACATAAATTGCGTTAGCGTTGGGGGCCTTGTGAGATTTACGCTCTTACGAGTGCCGGCTTTCAAGCACGCGGTCGCCGCCATCTTTAGCGGGAATAAATTTCACGCGGGTTATTCGGGCTATTACGCACGGGCTTTTCACTGTCGGGACCTTTTTGTCCATTAAATCTGTGATACTACAATAAAGAACAAGTTTTTATACAATATTTCGCTCTTCCCACGCGTTTAATTATTTTGCCACCAACACCAGATCACGCGGGCGTCAAGAACGAAACAAAGCTTAATCGAAAGAAAACCGTTCTGTAGTCATGAGTGGTATAATTAAAATGTTTAGGAGTTATCACTTCAACAAGAACAATTAAAAAACCATCAATCTCCATTAACAGGACGTATACTTTCATATACGTTATACACACACCGTCCCAAAATGCACACTTCTCTGCAACCTTCGCATTTTGACCATACGGACTTTTCTTTTAGAAATCGCTCGGGAATCGTTCCAAGACAGCTTCAAATCAAAAGATTTTTTTAAAAATAAAATCCCCTTCCCGGAGATAGCCGATATAACGTTGGCCCGCCGGCTTGATTTTTGAAAGTTTTCGTAATGTGAATCAATTCTTAAGGCATGCAAGAAAAATAAAATTGTCGTCAATACTTTCATGAATTCAAAGTGATTCCTAATCACGCGATTCAACCTAGGGTCCCTAGAGCTTGAGCACCAGTACTTCCGATGTGCGTGGCGTAAATGCGTAGTGCGTGTGCGAAATCTGCTGTAGCTGTCACAGTAAGTAAGGTTATGTGAATGGAAGAAGTCCGGAATGCAGTGTTCTTCTATGATTTGTGCGTGAACGGTAATTTGTTTTTCAATATCATTTTTAATAATGCTTTTTTTTATTACTGTGAAATTGAATAACCAATTAATTTTCTATAAACGTGTTACAAACGTAAAAATTTGACAGGCTTATCCGGTAATTGTTTTGTTGTTGGATACTGTGGGCTCGATGAATTTCAATGTCAGTATTTGGTGCGAATCGCCCAACAGATATTTACGCGAGTACAAGGAAGTATTGTGGGAGGATAACAAATAGTGAGAATTTTTATAATTGTCATTTTATTATTAAATTGATCAGTTTACTCTTAGTCGACATCCATCACGGCTATTCTGACCATACGAGATTAGCAGGTATATAGGGGAAAGGGGGGTAGCCCGGTCCAGTCGGTAGCCCCGGCCATGTCTAAGATGTACGCTCGCTATGTGTTTACTATCAACGTTTTAATTTTCCAGTGTACTTTTGTGGCCTACCAGAAACGTGCGACTAGTAGAGCTCGACTTGCTTTTGTGTTTGGCACACACAGTGAGCATACATCTTAGGCATCGCCCGGCTACCCATTGGACGGTGCTACCCCCTTTCCTCTAGTAAGAGTGATGATGTTTGGAAAAGCATTTTCTCCTAATTTTATCAAGACCCGCAGCAGCGGCTCGACGCCACGTATCAAAAGAAAGCGCAGCCCAAGCCCTGCCACACTCTTCTATACGCAAATATACCGGCTAGATGACATCACAGCGACTTTAAACCATTATTATAGACAAATAGCTCTACCAATTGTTGTAATTTAGTAAATATCCTACATAGGGTAAGCCATCCAGTACTCAGCCGGAAACCTGTAGTCGGCCTCTGCCTATTCTTTGTATGAGTGGGAAGAGTACGAACGATATATTTTCCATTCTTCGTACTCATGTAAGGTCGACTACTGGTTTCTGGCTGACTATCGGGTGTTTTACCTTACTATCATTCGTTGTATTTTGACGTAGAATGCCAAACTTGAAAAGACTTTAGCGTTTCCAGATGAAATTTGGTCCTAATAGTACACAATTTTGATTTGCTTCCTTTATTTTTAAAATATTTGGGATTTCAACATTTCTCGTGATAATTATCAAACTTTTCTACAATGTGTTTCTGGACAGTTCTCACATTCAGAGGAAATCATGATAATGCTATTTGGAAAAACGCTGACCTGATAACATTGTATTCAGTAATTGAATTGATTTAATATTGTGAGACGCGAATTAAAAAAAAAAAAAATTAATAATGTTACTGGTAGATTATTTTCGAATGCATAAAATACATAAAATCATTATTTAAAATCTTTTCTATTCGTTTTTCAGGCACTGGCACTCCTCCGGCTACATCGATGACTGCATAACAACGAGAGTAGAGGTAATTTCGAGTGGAATCCGAAGAATCGTTGCCAGAACTGGACCAGAAGTGAGCAAATGAAAAGCATTGCAAAAGGCTAATTGATTAAAAAATCGTTTTGACGGAATCGGAGCTAAAGTGGAAGGCGCGTGTGTAGGACATGCGAAGTGGAAGGAAGGTGTGTTCACGAAAGAACAATTTAGGGTTTCTTAGATTCTTATTATTTGAGGGGCTCTTTTTGTCAACTGTTCACGACTTTCCATTCTCAAAAAAAAGAATAGATTGTTAAGATTTAATTGAAATATAAACAGTCCTGGGAATTTGACACTTTTTTTCAGAATTTTCGTGAGTACGAACAAGTTGTACCCTTGGAAAATTCAATATTTGTCAAAGCTGCCCTCTGCTGCTGATAACATTACAACATTTTTCACGTTTTCATGTTTTTCTTGAAAGCATACAATATTTGAAATCGAATGAAATGCTTACATCTAGGGAATGATTTTTACGAATATTGAATATGAAACTATTAGAGTTATAAGAGTTTCGATGGCAAGAAAGTCGATGGATATCTTATTTTAAGACTTACTATAATGATCGTTTCGTATCGCATTGTATATCGAAACTAGTACTATATTGTTGAATTTGGATTCACAGACAACAAGCAAAACATAAAATCGAGGGCGTCGTTCAAAAGACTGAATAATATTTCATCGACAACGACACTGTTTTCATATTCACATCTAATCACGATATGACCGATTGGCTATCCCATGGAAGTGGCTCAGCCGATGAGATTGTGACACCGCCGGTTGCATGGAGTGCCGGAATCAGCCAAAAAAACTGGAAGACAAGATATTGAACAGGCTGGTATTACATTCAATTGAAATTCAATCCGATTGTTTGTGAAGATCCAAAACCATTTGAATCGTGCCATTCGTGAATAAAGCGTGATGTGTCTTTTTTTCGTTTAATTTTCAGGGGATTCTGCCAAGATGTTATTTGACATCGAGAAACGTAAAATTCGGTGCGTAGTAACGCGGTCCAGCTGAGCGTGCAGATATGAAGATCGATCTGCGAGTTTGCAGTGACGAATAACCGAGCAACGTTCACTGGCGAGAAAATCAAATGAAGGCAAACAAATTTCAGATGGATCGAATTTTGTTGGATGGGAAATTTGGAAGGAGAGTAAATTCAATTTTTTACGATCGTCTTTTTTATTTTGTTGAGAAAAATGTATCGCAATTTTTTTAGTATCAGCGCCTCGTACCGAATAATTGTATTCCCAAACAAATTCTGTACACGAAAAGCATAAAGGAAAAAAAATACAATGCCAACTGACTTGAGTAATTTGTAAATGAAAAAGCGTGTTAACCGTTTAGAGATGCGAGTTAATAGCACACCTACAGTTTCTTAGACCAAGTTTAAACGCACACGCGCACCGGTATTGAGACTATAGAATTTCTTTAATAAAAGCTTCTCAGTTGGACATGGTGAATTTTGGGGTGCACTTCCGAATAGCTGTTACCTGCGATTTGGCTCAAATTTGGTGGAGACCTTCTATTTTTTGAGGAATCTTGGCTTAATTTTGCGTGCTCGGCAAATGGATTTCTTAAAAAAAATATTAATATCGCGGGTATACCCCGTGTATATTGTAACGGAGATTTTCGTATCGGGGTCCATCTCGTCCCTTCTCGGCTCGTACCGCTCCTCTCGCTGACCCGCGGCCGCGAGGACGGGCAGGGCGCCAGGCACAACGTGCCGCCGACCACGTCGACTTTTGATTCGCCCGCCCTCGTCGATCGGGTTGGGCCGGGTAACGCGAGGAACGATACGACCGAGGCGGTCCGGCTACTCAGCTCCACAGCTGAGGTACGAAAAGGTAGAGGGGGGAATTCTTTGGCGAGAGAGTAACAGGCGGAGGGAACACACGACACGAAATCAAATACGCGAAAACACGGAAATTAGCGTTTAACAAGTCGTTTATTCAGGCAAAAGGGATGAGCAGCGATACAAAAGCAAATGGTTGATTAAGAGGTCGGGGCGGCCCACGGCCGGCCCGCCTCGCGAAACAATTAGTTAGCGAAGATGACAATGAAAAATAAAATAATATAATTTCCGCGAGAGCTGTCGATAGGCGCGGTACTCGACTGACGATCGATCGGACTAATTATCCCGAGCGGCAGGGCGAAGGAAAACGTAGTCGAACGACGCTCTGACGGCGGCTGGGCGTCTGATCCGTTTGTGACGCCGTGCCAAGAAGGCGAGGCAAGGTAATGCAAGGTAAGACGTCATCAGACTCACAGAACGCCCCAGCCAAGGTAACCAGACCAGAGCGGCGTCGAAGGCAAAGGTAATCGCTCCTAGCCGCGAGGGTTTCCCCGGTCCGATGCAAAATCGCGAAGCAAGGTAAGGGCCGAGTGGGCTACCCCGGGATCAGACCCTGGCTGCGGCCAGGCGACTGCTCTGTTTGTGGCGCCGCGCCGAGAAGGCAGAGCAAGGTAGTGCAAGGTAAGGCGCCATCAAACTCACAGATCGCCGTGGTCAAGGTAACCAGACCAGAGCGACCCCGAAGGCAAAAGGTAATCGGCCCTAGACGCGAGGTGGCGGCGGAATCAGGCCTGGCCACCGAAGCGGACCCGGGCATCGGACGGCGGAGCAAGATTCTATTCGCGGGCTCGAGATCGTCAGTCGGGGTGCGGAGACAGCGCTCCCGGTTACAAAAATGTAGGAGGAGTGAAAGATAGCCAAAAGGGCAGCGCAACGATCGGAAGGATTCACGCAACGAAACTCTAAGTTAGTCGCTCAAACAAAAAAAAAGCTCGAATACAACGCAATTAGGTAGCGAAAATAGTAAAGCCAACGAAGGGCTCGACAATGTTGACACGATAAAATATAGTAGGAAATAACTCGCGAAACGACACGCAAATAACGCAACTAGAAGCAACGAATACTACACGAAAGGCAAAGTAATATTTCCGGGAATGCGAAACGAAACCACGAAAGGCAAAAGATAATATTTCCCGGAATGCGAAACGAAGCCCCGAAAGGCAAAATAATATTTCACGGCAAACGAAACAATAGTCCACGAAAGGCAAAAGATATTTCATAGCAAACGAAAACATAGTTCACGAGAGGCAAAAGATAATCACGACCGAACCACCGAACATAACACCGCGCGCACGCAAACAAGCGACTCTACGCCTCGCCGTAGCCCGAGCGGCTTACGTACGAGAGCGAGAGAGAAC
>OY998129.1:2243499-2263499 GCA_963921915.1 Hyposoter dolosus
CTCATTTTAAGCCAAGAATCATGTCTCTATCTCAATTTTTCACCGAGATATGATTTTTGGCCCATTTCCATGATTTTTGCTCGAAAATGACGATTTTTCATCAATTTTCAAACGAAAATCGCTCTTCTCCGAGCAACGACGGTAAAATCATGTTTTTTGTCCACATGGTTTGTTAAGCTGGAAGGAAACGTAAACGCGTGCCATGATCTTAATTTTTCTTGGTAATGGTATTTTTGCATTTTCACTGTCAGCTTAGAAAAAAACGACATTTTTACATGACTTGGGAGCGAAGATTTTATTTAGTTGGCATCTTCGGAATAAATTTATGTTTTTTTTCCCAGAAATTTACTCTGTGGAACTGAATTTAAGCCCAGAATATTTAATTTTTCTCGAGAATGGTATTTTTGCATATATATATCACTCCACAATATTTGGTTCCTTCCGGAGCCACAATTTGTCGCTGAGAGTTATCCAGAGCTTCCGGATAACTCGCAGCGACAAGATTTCCATGTGGCTCAGCGACAAGATTTTTATGCCACTGAGGGTTATCTGGAGCTTCGGGATAGCTGGCTGCGACAAGATTTTCATGTAACTCAGCGACAAGATTGTTATGTGCCTCAGCGACAAGATTTTTATGTTGCTCAGCGACAAGATTTTTATGTCGCTGAGAGTTATTGTCGCTTTGCGATTAATCTAACGCCAGCGGCGATGTTAGTTATGCTGTAGATATATATATTCATATCGCTCGACAATAATTGGTTCCTTTCGGAGCAAAACTTGTCGCTGAGAGATATCCAAAGCTTCCGGATAACTCGCAGCGACAAGATTTTCATGTGGCTCAGCGACAAGATTTTTATGCCACTGAAAGTTATCTGGAGCTTCCGGATAGCTGGCAGCGATCAGAATTTCATGTGGCTCAGCGGAAAGATTTTCATGTGGCTCAGCGACAAGATTTTTATGTCGCTGAGAGTTATTGTCGCTCTGCAATCAATCTAATATGCCAGCGGCGATTTTAGATATGCTGTACATGAATAAAATTGTGGGCTTAGGAATAGGGCAATGGTTGTGAAGCATATTCATTCCTGAAGCATATTCCCCTGTCACTGGAGCATGTCGGTGGTAATGCCAGCTGCAAATTAGCATTAGTGAGGTTATGGCGAGCTGTCAGAGCTTTTAGCACATTATTCATCACAAAGTCGGCAAAAAATGTCAACCCGTTCCAGCTATCTCTCTCACACTCGCGTCAATATGGGCCGTCGAAATATACACGATTGCTAGCGGAATTTTAGGTTATGATTTTCTAATTTTGACAAACTGACTTTCGAATGTTTCTATATTTATCACCGCGAAATTGAACGACACATGTATGAAGTACATGTGTACTTCTGTACGAATACATTCGTGAACTGGCAACCAACAGGTTTTCCTCGAATGGGAACAGCTGGATATGTCGTCAGTCACGACCAATCAGAAGCACGATAGGAACATTGAGCCCTTTCCCTGTGTCGTATACATACACGCACGCACACTTCCATCAGCGCATAATTTTGCCCGTGCAAAGTTTTTTCTCAGCAATTACGGCATCAATCGGGTTGATTTCTGGCTCAATCGAGGGGGGATAACGTAATTAGTCTCCAGTTCAAATTTCAGATCATTAAATTACCCCTGAGCTTCGTAATTCAAGAAAGTGTCTACCCCCACCGGCGAAATCGCTTTTCTTAGAGATAATATACTCGGGTGAGTCTCGGGCCAGCAGACGACGCTGTCAAATGTACTTGTCCCGAGACTCTGCCGAGTCTCTTGATGCGTTGAAAGTTGAATACGGTGTACCGCAAGGTTCGAAACTTGGACCAATTCTATTTATTTTGTATATAAATGATGTGGTGGAAGTACTAAATGTATCGAATTGTAAATGTAAATTGTTTGCGGACGACATGATGTTGTACGTGTCTAATAATGACCTAGAGTATATAGAGAACACGTTAAACGAAGGTTTAAGAATACTTGAGAAATGGCTAAAATGTAATTCACTGAAAGTTTATATTAAGAAAACGGTCTTTATGGTGATACATGACCCAAGGAAGCTGAATATAAAAAATAAATGTGTAATTAACATGGGAGACGGAAGGATACAAGAAGTAAGGGAAACAAAATACCTGGGAGTAGTGATAGATGAACACTTACTCCTTGGGAAACACTCATGTTATATCGCCAAAAAAGTCGGAAAAAAGATAGGATTCCTCAACAGGATTAAAAGGTACCTGAGCATTCAGACTCGAGTGACTATTTATAAAACAATAATTGCACCTCACTATGAATATTGTAACTCGGTGATGTTGAATTGTAACGAAGAAAATTTAACACTGCTGCAAAAAACGCAGAATAGAGCCATGCCAGCGATCTTAATGGTAAATATGTACATGCCGGTGAGAGGAATGTTATATGTTTTGAACTTTATGAGTGTACGAGAAAGAATCAATTTCAATGTGTGTGTATTTGTATTGTGATCCGGGAGTTTTTGGACAAGAGGACGATCCGAAAAAAATGCGGCAGGGACTGGACCGGGAATCGAACCCGGGACCACTCGATTGCCGGTCGAGTGCTCTCCCAACTGAGCTATTCAGGCCGCTGCTACACTTACAAGGAAAGTCTTTCCGCTGACCTCCTTCAATTTTGATGAAATTGAAATATGTTATTCTTCATCAAAATCTAAGAGACACGTATTTTTTTTTATCGGCGGAAAAACGTTTCTAAGGGGTGAAAATATCCCCTAAAGTTGAGACCTCCGAGGGGTAGTTTTCAGGTTTCGCCTATTTTCACTCGAGATAAGCGAATGCACCCAAATGGATAATCAACTTAATGATAAACGATGGAAAATGCAACTGGTTTCATATCGGGGGGTTGCACAGGAAAAAAGTTATAGGGGTTGAAATTCACAAAATCGTTATAACAAAAAAACTATAGCTCCAATCTCGATGGTTTTAATTGCATTTTGAAGAGGGCAAAAAAGTAGTAGATACGGGTTTTTGCGTTTTTCCCGCAAATGAAGTTAAGGGGGTGAACTACCCCTATATATGTCTACAGTAAATCTCAATAAAACGGCAGTATTTCTTTGTTTTCTTATTTCTTCTCCTTGTGATACGTGTTTTCTTCCAATTTTCAACGTCTACATCTCAAACAATGGATAGATTTTTCTGGAAATAGCATTTTCATAACTGGTGAAAGCGATAGAACCAAAAGTGTGCGTCCAATCTTAATAAGTTGTTTTTTATTTGAAGGCAATTTAAGACACTAGTTTTACTTAAACGATTTAATTTTAAATGTATTTAAGCAATGAATTTTACCTAATTGAGCAAGGAAATTTCGAAACAATAAAATTTCCCTCTGAAAATTCTACCACTCTATCAATTTTTTATTTCTTGTCACTTTTTACGGTATCCATACCAATCACATCCGTAGTTTCAAAGAATTTTCTTATTTATTTATTTTCGCCGAAAATTACATATGGGTTAATTTTTACGGATCACCATTTTTTTTATTAGTCAATATTGAATAAGCCAGAAGATGAATTCCAAAAATATCTACACCTTATGATCTCACGAAAATTTAGTAAATATTGACGCATTTTCATTATTATCATAACTCCTCTCTTTCTTAACGGTGTTATCTGGGAATCACTTCTGTTCAGTTTGTGACTCGCTCTCAAAATTAGATTTCACATACGACGTAGAAGCAGTAACAAAACAACGATCGCGGCATATATTCACCACAGTCGGCTATTTTTCTTTTACACGAAAGCAGTCACTTCTAATTCGAGACTATTTAAAACGAAATTGTAAATATTAATCAAAATGAAGATAAATCCTTTGAACGTTATTAGAATGCTTCTCGCAACTTTTGAAGTTATGCATTTACCGGATTCACCAGTAAATAACGATGAAATACAATTGAAAGAAAACTTTGAAAATATTTTGTTGACTGCAATGAACGAATACAGTGGTTTCGAAATGGTGGAAGAAAATTCTTTGCATTTTGAAGAACCGTTCAAGGATTGGGAAATGGAAATTGTTGAAGATAAAGAATGGTCAAACGCCCTGCATGAACCAGAATTTCCGCCTGATACATGCACTCGTGATGACGAAGGCTTATCTTACGAGTACAAATTAAGGGCCGTTGAGTATTGGCGCAGCGGGAAGAAAGGAAATTTAGGTTTGGGCAGTGTTAAACAAAAGTTCAAGAGAGTGCAATCTATAAGACAGTTGCGGCGGTGGGCGCACAATTTGGACAAAGGAGGCACGTACAAAGAAAAATTAGCACGTATTTGTGCTTACACTTTGGAAAATTTCAAAGTTGCTGTGGATGCTGGTTTGATAGTGCACGATTCCGATTTGAAAAGATGGGCCTTACATGCTCAAAGAGAAATAGGGCATACCGATTTTCGTTTCAAAGCATCTCGTACGTGGATAAACTCATTCAAAGCAGCTCATCGTATCGTATCGAGAAAAATAAATAAATTCGTTACATCTAAAACAATTGAAGATGGAACAGTGTTGGAACAACAAATTCGAAAATTTGTCAATGACGTAAAACAAGATATTAAAACTTATGGATTGTCAAATACATTCGACGCAGATCAGAGTGGCTTCCAACTAGAAATGCATTCCGGAAGAACTTTAGCAGTCGAAGCAGAAAAGCAAATACAATGTCTTGTACAATCAGTCTCTTCTATGACCCACAGTTACAGTATTCAACCGACTATATCAGCTGATGGTAAGCTGTTATCTCCTCTATTTTTGGTTTTAAAAGAACCAACTGGCAAGATTGATCCAATAGTAGAAAAGACGCTTTTCAGACCGGATAATGTGTAATAGAAGTATCCAAGTCTGGGAAGCTTACTTCAGGTATAAATTACACACCCACTGTATTTGTATAGATATTTTTTCGAATGATGAAAATACGTTTTTTTATTTTTAGATCATTTCAAAACTTGGTTACAGCATGTATTGTTCCCGAAAATTGGTCAAAAATCTTTATTACTGATTGATTCTTGGACTGGACACTGTCCCCAAGCTGTTCTTGATGTGAAACCTTCAAATAGAGATGTCAAAGTACTGATTATACCTAAAGGAACTACCGGAAAAATTCAACCCCTCGATGTTTTTGGATTCCGAGTATGAAAAAATTTTGTTAGACATTTTTCTGATCATTGTCTTTTGATGGATATGATATTGATTTGCATTTGAGAAACAATATCATAAAGCTGCAGTCACTCGTGCATAACCAACTGTCGTCACCGCGTTATATCGATCTTTTCAAATATTCTTGGTACAAAAGTGGTTACATAGAAGAAAAATCAGCGAATTTTTAAAATCCTGTAGATTTTGCATTTGGAGATTCCTGCAACTCACATCGTGAAGTTCCAGGATGTGAAAATGTTGCTATTTTTCGCTGCTCCTGGTGTAAAAAGTCGCTATGTTTTAAACATATTTTTGATGACTATCATTACTGCAGTACTTACAACGGCTAGAATAGCCTGCGATTATATATTCGCTTCTATCTATCGCTACAGTGATTATTTTGTTGGACTGTTTACCTATCATCAATAAAAGATAAAAGCATGTTGCACGTTTTGGTTTTTTTTCGTTGACTACACAGTTTTTCTATGTGACATCCCGAAACTTTGTCTATCTACCGAAACAAATATGTGTAAGCGCTTATCGTACGCCTATATTATCTCATTGCCAAATATAAATCAATCGGAATTATCGATAAGCCATTAATGTATACTTTTTCATCGAAAAATCGATCTATAAATAAGTTGGCTTCTAGATAAAACCGTTCATTTAGTGATATATACGTGGCACGGTTGTTGTAAATTTGAAGAAAATACGTATCACGAGGAGAAGAAATAAGAAAACAAAGAAATACTACCGTTTGATTGAGATTTACTGTAGACATATATAGGGGTAGTTCACCCCCTTAACTTCATTTGCGGGAAAAACGCAAAAATCCGTATCTACTACTTTTTTGCCCTCTTCAAAATGCAATTGAAACCATCGAGATAGGTGCTATAGTTTTTTTGTTATAACGATTTTGTGAATTTCAACCCCTATAACTTTTTTCCTGTGCAACCCCCCGATATGAAACCAGTTGCATTTTCCATCGTTTATCATTAAGTTGATTATCCATTTGTGTGCATTCGCTTATCTCGAGTGAAAATAGGCGAAACCTGAAAACTACCCCTCGGAGGTCTCAACTTTAGGGGATATTTTCACCCCTTAGAAACGTTTTTCCGCCGATAAAAAAAAATACGTGTCTCTTAGATTTTGATGAAGAATAACATATTTCAATTTCATCAAAATTGAAGGAGGTCAGCGGAAAGACTTTCCTTGTTAGTTCGAATCGTCCTCGTAACGTGGGTTCCACCACGTTACAGTATATAAAATGAAAAATGGATAGACCCCAGAGTACCTGAATCACCATGTAAGAACTGTGAGCGAATTTCACGACTATAACATACGAAATAAGGACAAGATAAGGATAAATAGAACCAAGACAGTTGTAGCTGAAAAGTCGTTGATCTATCGAGGATTCAAAATTTTTAATGAGTTGCCTAGGGAGATTAGAAACGCGGAGAATGTTGAACAATTCAAGTGGCGGTTAAAGATACATGTGTTTAAAAAAAGTGTGGAATTGTATGAATGTGATTGAATCTTGAAGAAGCATGAATGAAGCTGTATTGTTATTGTGACGGTTTTTTTATTTGACCGTCACTAAAACACAGGTATCGAAAAGAGAACGGCTTCCCGGTACTCTGCACGGTACTTCGGCCACACGATTGTCTCACAGGGCTTGTCTAAGGCGATAATTTTGTTAATTATTTATTAATTGGCGTTCGGGAATATATTATTTTCATGTCGAGCGATCCCGGGAAAGATAGAGAGAGAAAGGATTTCGAATTCTGTTGTCAACACAAGGACGAGGCAACGGAAATCTCACGGAAGGCTCGAGAACATTCGAGATTTGGAAAATATTCGTTGGCAACGAGGACTTGTTCGTTTTGCTATCGTTACGTCAGGGCCGTCGTACCCGCCGGATTCTCCCGTCGTCAATCATCGAACGGCGATCATCGCATCATTCTCGCGAATGTCCCGGAATTAATGCGAACTCCACGGTCCGTATTATCGCGTAAAAATGTAATGGTCGAGCTAGGGGTAAAAATGCATCGACAATGAGTCTGCAAAATTTCCCGATTTTCGAACCCGTATTGGGACCCTGTCTAACGCTCGGACCAATTTATTAATTGCGCCGGACCTGTGGAACTTTCGGGGATATTTGGAAAATTAAGAGAGGGGCGGGAGACAAAATCCTCGTTACGCGTAACGCTCTTGTTCTCGAGGAGATTCTCGTGAAGTATCGAGCAGAGAAGACGTGTCGCGAAAATGGGAAGAGACACCGTGAGTTCCTTCCTTTTCACTTTCTGGTTTGGTTGGTGGGCCCTCGTACATCTTTCCCGGGTCATGTTTCGTGATTTCAATTAAATTAAAATAATTATCGCTCTTCTCATGTGTTGAGAGAAATTTGGTCGCGGTGACGGCTTTGTCACGCGTTCCTTAGTCGGCTCTTTCGATTTTGTCCCGTGGTCGCCCGTTTAGCGATACGCGTTTTAAAGTAGAGTTTTAATATCGGAGAGTAATCGTGGCCGTACTCGAGATCTCCCTTTTTGTGTTTGATTTGGTAAATAATTGTTCCGGTTGGCGTAAGTTGCTTCCCGGGCTGAAGGATCGCGAAAAGTATGGAATCGTGTGCGTGCGTGAGTGAGATTGGGTGAGTGGGTCGGGATGGTTGACGCGAATAACGTTCGATAGCTCGGCCGAGTAACCGAATATCGGGGGCTCGGTATTTCGGATCAAACATCGATAATTTCGTTTTCATCTTGGAGATTTATTTTCTCGACCGTGAGTAGATCCACGGAGAGAATTCGAGCTCGATTTTAGTTTGTTAAGAATGCAGGATCCCGACCAATTTTGTGTGTGAGCGTGCGAGAATTTAGTGTGAGTGAGTTCGCGATTCTTCTCCCACGGTTCATTAGAGACGCGTGCTTATTATGTTCTCGTTATCCTGCGTCAATTCTTTCGTTATATTAAATTTGGTAAATTCTTTTGTTGATCGAATCATGTAAATTTCTAGTTGCGACAGAAGCTTATCCCGAGCGTGCGTACTTTATAATTTTTCTCATCATAATTTTTTTTTCGACGTTATAATTAAATTTGTTATTATTTCCAAACGTAAATTTGTGTTTTAAATTATTCTCGTGGTCACCCCGCCCATTCCGCTGTTTGCAAGCTGGTCAACTTTTGTCTCTCTCTCTTTTCCGTCGAGTCGCTTTGCGACTGGTGCCCAACAATATTATTTTCCATCTTCGGTTTTGTGTAAAAATCGACGGAAGAAAGAGAGAAACTTTTGTGGCGTTTTAGGGTCTTGGGAAAATTCGTCACATTATATTATTAGATGTTATGAAACTATGATCCTGCGGAGTAATGCAGTAGTAGCTCAAAGCTAAATAAAGCAAATCAATCAATCAATCAATCTATCTTTAAGATAAAAACCATAAACTTTTCTTTTCATTGCATGAATATATTCCAATTTTTAATCATAAAAAAAACAAATTCAAATCCATTAAAATTTTTTTGTCAACATAATTTTGCAAGGAAAAATTGTAATTACTTTCATATGATTGAGATTTTTTTTCGAATTATTTTTTGAAACAAATGTATAAAAATCAGAACATGTTTATAACGTGAAAAGAAAGATTTTGGGTTCCAATTTGAATAGAGTTTCAAAATGTAAAAACATGTAGAGAGCCAAATGGAACGCCAATGACAAGTTTTTATGTAAATGCAGTTTTGAAAGCAATATTGAAAATCAATTGGATTTAAGCGTATCTCAATTAAAATTTTGACATTTCAGTCGAATTTAAAATAGGAATCGACATGCACAAATAAAGTTGCGCAATACGAAAGATTTCCAGTAACTTGAAATGTTCCAATGAAAATTTTAATTCCGAACTCGAGGATTTGAAAATATTCCGTCAGAACGTTGATTTTGAATCTGTATTGACACATCGAAGATTTGAAAAAAAACTTCGAAAATCAAGGATGTCAACATTTTAAGATACACATTCAAAATAAATTCATATTGTCTGATTGTATGGAATATGTTCCATCAAATGTTAGTGAAAAATAATAACAAAAATAGTTTTATGAATTAAAAGTTGAAAAGTTGAAATTATTAGCGCTTTATGAAAGATCGTTATTAAGAAAGTTTATAAAAGTATGGTTATGCCGTAATGTCATTAAAAATGTCGAAATAGCTTATTGGAATACACTGAAAAAAATTCTGATACTTCGATTCTATTCTACAGATATCTCCGCTGTAAGCAAAGGGCAATTTGTCAGGGCACGGCAAAATTAGAGCATGGCATAATAGAAAATTTGACTCCTCATTCGGAGTTCTGCATGCCAGATGAGAAATTCGAACTCATCAGTCGGTTTAAGGAGGCTCTTTCCGAAGCACTTCAACATTATTGGTACAGGCTTAAAGACCTGTATAACACCTTGGCAACAGTGTAAGTTCTTTTGTCACATCACTGCATGATTGCTTTCGCGTCGTAATATATATTTGATACCATTTTTTGATTATTCAAGTGGTTGTTCTATGTCAGAAATTCATTAATCGATAATTGTAATCTATAATTTTGCTTTGGACTATCCAAGCTACCGATGATATCGAAATTCCATAATCAAAATTATATTTTGCTTGTTAAACGGAGCAAAGAGTTTTTTCAAACGTGAAAATCCCGATTGGAATCAACATGTAGAAATTATTAACCAAACCGTTGAAAGAAAACATTTGAAAACATTTCGAATTTTGCTTAAGTTCTTAAAAATGTTTCTATTGTTTCAATTCACTACACTATTGAATGGCGGAAGCCGTGACACTGCAGCAGTTGGCGAAATACCAGTTGGCGAAATATCGTTCTTTCCCTGCTTCTTAAAAAAAGTCTTAATATTTCTTATTGGTTTCGGTTTTTACAAAACATAGTCATCACGAAGCTACTGCTTATGTATCCTATCGAAGCATACGCTCGTTTATGCAGCAATGGAGGAGAAAATTTCTTCCTCCAAACCCTCATACCATCGAGGGATTTGTTGCTCGTCTCGTTGATCCAGCACATGCCCAGAACTTAGAATACTCCAGTGGCCGGCTCTCTGTTCAATTAATAACGGACGAAAGCGGTGGGCAGCATGCCCTATTCTGGGATCCAGTCTTTGTCTGCGGAGAAATGGGCGAGGTTCAAGAGATTCGGCAGAGTCTCGGGACAGGTACATTTGCCAACTCTGTCGTCTGCTGTCCCGAGCGCTCGCCGAGTCTATACTTTCTCGTAATGAAACGATTCGCGGTGGTGGGGGTAACAG
This sequence comes from Hyposoter dolosus, assembly GCA_963921915.1. NCBI lineage: Eukaryota > Metazoa > Arthropoda > Insecta > Hymenoptera > Ichneumonidae > Hyposoter > Hyposoter dolosus. The sequence goes on from OY998129.1 coordinate 2,253,978, forward strand.
CTGGCAAAAATTTCGATGACATTTCAGCTGACCGTGAAGTCCAGGAGTCATCGAGTGACCTGAAAATTGACATGGGGACAAATTACGCAATGCTCTTTCGATTGAGCCTAAAATCAGTACGATCGATAGAGTAATTGCTGAGAAAAAACTTTGCACGGGCTTAGTCCTATTCTCAGATTTTGTCAGAACTACGCTCCATCGAAGGATTTGACGTGTCTGAATATGCGCGCCCGACAACACATGCAAAGGGGTCTGCGTGCCCATCCTAGCCAATCCTTGGCAAGGAAATTTCTGATTGGTCACGGCCTCGATGTTTCCAATGGATCCATCGTCGGCAAAACTTTGCCCGGGTTACAAGCCTCTGCAGGTCTCTTGAAAACAGTGTGTTGGGTGTACGTACACGAATATAACGGAAGGCTTCGAAATGTTGTTTCGTGTTTCTGTTAATATGGAAAATCCAAGATGGCGGACAAAAAATGCAAAAATCGTTTGATGAATGTGAAAATTGGTACAGGGGGGTTTTCGAGGTCGCTGATTACAAATCTGCACTCGAAATTTCAAAAATCAAGATGGCGGATCCAATATGGCAGACAACAAATGCGAAATAGTTTAATGCAAGCGAAAGTTGGTACTCGGGGGTTTTCGGGGTCACTGATAATAAATCTGCGAAATCGTTTAATGCAAGCGAAAGTTCTTACTCTGGTGTTTTCGGGGTCACTGATAACAAATCTGCACTCGAAATTTCGAAAATGAAGATGGCGGATCCAATATGGCGGACAACAAATGCGAAATTGTGTAATGCAAGCGAAAGTTGGTACTCGGGGGTTTTCGGGGTCACTGATAACAAATCTGCACTCGAAATTCCGAAAATAAAGATAGCGGATCCAATATGGCGGACAACAAATGCGAAATTGTGTAATGCAAGCGAAAATTGGTACTCGGGGGTTTTCGGGGTCGCTGATAACAAATCTGCACTCAAAATTTCGTAAATCAAGATGGTGAATCCCAAATGGCAGACCACAAAAGCAAAATTCTTTGATCAATGCGAAAATTGGTACGGGGGGGTTTTCAGGGTTACTGATTACAAATCTGCACTCCAATTTTCAAAAATCAAGATGGCGGATCCAATATGGCGGACAACAAATGTGAAATCGTTTAGTGCAAGCGAAAGTTGATACTCGGGGGTTTTCGGGGTTGCTGATAACAAATCCACACTCGAAATTTCGAAAATCAAGATGGCGAATCCCATATGGTGGATCACGAATGTAAAATCGTTTGATGAATGAGAAAACTGGTACGGGGGGGGGGGGGGGGGCGTTCAGGGTCGCTAGTTACAAATCTGCACTTAAAACTTGAAAATTGAAATGGCGGATCCAATATGACGGACCCGAAATGCAAATCCCGTTTGATGAACACGAATGTTGGTATGCGGGGGTTTTCGGGGTCGCTAATTACAAAACTACACTGAAAACTTGAAAATTCAAGATACCAGATCCAATATGGCGGACCGGAACTGCAAATACCGTTTGATGAAAACGAAAGTTGGTATGCGGGGTTTTCAGGGTTGCTAGTTAGAAATCTGCACTCAAAACTTTAAAATTTAAACGGTGGATCCAATATGGCGCACCCTAAATGCAAAAATTGTATGACGAATGCGAACATAGGTACGCGAGGGCTTTCAGGGTCGCTAACTAGAAAATTGCTGTGAAAACTTGAAAATTCAAGATAGCGGATCCAATATGGCGGACCAGGAATTCAAAAACCGTTTGATAAACACGACAGTTGGTCAGCGGGAGTTTTCAGGGCCGCTAGTTATAAATCCGTCCTCAAAACTTGAAAATAAAAATCACGGATCCAATATGGTGGACCACAAATACAAAAATTGGTACGCGAGAGTTTTCAGGGTCGCTAATTACATAACTGCACTAAAAACTAGAAAATAAAAACGGTGGATCCAACATGGTGGACCCGAAATGCAAATGCCGTTTCATGAACACGATAGTTCGTAAGCGGGGGTTTTCATGGTCACTAGTTTCAACTCTGCACTCAAAATTTTGAAATACCAGATGGCGGATCCAATATGGCGGACCAGAAATGCAAAAATCGTTTGATGAACACGAATGTTGGTATGCAGGGGTTTTCGTGGTCGCTGATTACAAATCTGCACTGAAAACTTTAAAAATTCAAGATAGTGGTGCTGATCTGGCTGACGACAAATGCAAAACCGACCAATGCAAACATTCTTCAATGAACGCGAAGGTTGGTATGCAGCGCTTTACGGAGTCGCTGATTAAAATTCTGCACTGAAAACTTGAAAATTCAAGATGACGGATCCAATATGGTGGACCATAAATGCAGAAATCGGTCGATGAAAGCGAAAGTTGGTACTCATGGCTTTTCGGTGTCGCTGATTACAAATCTGCACTAAAAACTGGGAATCTTAAGATGGCGGTACAGAAATGCAAAAATTGTTTGATGGAACCAAAAGTTAGTACTTGGAAGTTTCCGGGGTCGTTGATGACTAATCTGCACCATCAACAAAAATTTAAGATAGCGGCCTGGGTAGCTCAGTTGGGAGAGCACTCGACCGGCAATCGAGAGGTCCCGGGTTCGATCCCCGGTCCAGTCCCTGCCGCATTTTTTCGAATCGTCCTCTTTAAGAAAAACCCCAGATCACAAAGTGGCGCTCAACGTGGGGCCACCGCCGGTGAATAGACCTCCGTAAACTTAGCCGGACAACTTGAATTTTCCGTATTTTTAATTAATCACATCTTTTAGTATTCGTTCAGTGGTTATCAGTACCGCGGTTAAAATGTTGAGTGGCAATTAAATATCTTGTAATTGAGAAAAATAAAATTTGGGTTCAAATTGACCGAACATTGCCTATTTTTGACGCATTTATTTAAATAAAATGCCAAATCGATGTAGAATCGTTCGGTGGTCACAAGCGTTAAAGTTGCAATGTTGAGTAGTCAATAGTTCATTCAATAATTAAAAGAAACTATTCACGACTAGTCGGCAGGATTGAGCCGGACAAATAAGTTATTACCTACCCGATAGCGTTCTAATGAAGCTTAATCGAAAGAAAATCGTTCGGTGGTTATCAGTGGTGTAATAAAAATGTTGAGTGGTAATTAATTACCTTGTAATTGGGAAAATAAAAACTTGAGTTTACATTAGCCGAACATTGTCTATTTCTTACGCAATCAATCCAATCACATGCTACATTGATGTAGAATCGTTCGGGGGTGACAAACGTTCAAGTTGCATTGTTGACTAATCAAGTAGTTCATTAAATAAATTAAAAGAACTATTTACAAGTCGTCGGCAGAATTAGCCGGACCAATAAGTTACTACGTATCCGATAGCGTTCTAATCAAGCTTGTTCGGGAATTAGCATTCCCTCGGGACGAGCAATCTAACACTTAAAAGGGCGCGGCATCGATCGAGATTTCACGGGCGACGAGCTGCGGCGCCACGTGCTGGGGCTCGCTTGTTGCGGCCAGCTGCACATGCGCACTTTTATCGATTTCACTCCGCTCTCGGTCGATGGCCTCGAGCGCTCGATCAGGTTTCGAAAAGAGTTTCTAACAGGCATAACGGCGCAACCACGTGTCTCCAAATTTAACAATTCCTTTTCTTTATTCTTTCGGGTCTTTCTACTTCTTGGGTTTCCGAATACTTTCTCGGGAACTGAACCCTGCGGGACCTTGCACTTTGGGACATTAAATTACATTCGGGACATAAATTGCGTTAGCGTTGGGGGCCTTGTGAGATTTACGCTCTTACGAGTGCCGGCTTTCAAGCACGCGGTCGCCGCCATCTTTAGCGGGAATAAATTTCACGCGGGTTATTCGGGCTATTACGCACGGGCTTTTCACTGTCGGGACCTTTTTGTCCATTAAATCTGTGATACTACAATAAAGAACAAGTTTTTATACAATATTTCGCTCTTCCCACGCGTTTAATTATTTTGCCACCAACACCAGATCACGCGGGCGTCAAGAACGAAACAAAGCTTAATCGAAAGAAAACCGTTCTGTAGTCATGAGTGGTATAATTAAAATGTTTAGGAGTTATCACTTCAACAAGAACAATTAAAAAACCATCAATCTCCATTAACAGGACGTATACTTTCATATACGTTATACACACACCGTCCCAAAATGCACACTTCTCTGCAACCTTCGCATTTTGACCATACGGACTTTTCTTTTAGAAATCGCTCGGGAATCGTTCCAAGACAGCTTCAAATCAAAAGATTTTTTTAAAAATAAAATCCCCTTCCCGGAGATAGCCGATATAACGTTGGCCCGCCGGCTTGATTTTTGAAAGTTTTCGTAATGTGAATCAATTCTTAAGGCATGCAAGAAAAATAAAATTGTCGTCAATACTTTCATGAATTCAAAGTGATTCCTAATCACGCGATTCAACCTAGGGTCCCTAGAGCTTGAGCACCAGTACTTCCGATGTGCGTGGCGTAAATGCGTAGTGCGTGTGCGAAATCTGCTGTAGCTGTCACAGTAAGTAAGGTTATGTGAATGGAAGAAGTCCGGAATGCAGTGTTCTTCTATGATTTGTGCGTGAACGGTAATTTGTTTTTCAATATCATTTTTAATAATGCTTTTTTTTATTACTGTGAAATTGAATAACCAATTAATTTTCTATAAACGTGTTACAAACGTAAAAATTTGACAGGCTTATCCGGTAATTGTTTTGTTGTTGGATACTGTGGGCTCGATGAATTTCAATGTCAGTATTTGGTGCGAATCGCCCAACAGATATTTACGCGAGTACAAGGAAGTATTGTGGGAGGATAACAAATAGTGAGAATTTTTATAATTGTCATTTTATTATTAAATTGATCAGTTTACTCTTAGTCGACATCCATCACGGCTATTCTGACCATACGAGATTAGCAGGTATATAGGGGAAAGGGGGGTAGCCCGGTCCAGTCGGTAGCCCCGGCCATGTCTAAGATGTACGCTCGCTATGTGTTTACTATCAACGTTTTAATTTTCCAGTGTACTTTTGTGGCCTACCAGAAACGTGCGACTAGTAGAGCTCGACTTGCTTTTGTGTTTGGCACACACAGTGAGCATACATCTTAGGCATCGCCCGGCTACCCATTGGACGGTGCTACCCCCTTTCCTCTAGTAAGAGTGATGATGTTTGGAAAAGCATTTTCTCCTAATTTTATCAAGACCCGCAGCAGCGGCTCGACGCCACGTATCAAAAGAAAGCGCAGCCCAAGCCCTGCCACACTCTTCTATACGCAAATATACCGGCTAGATGACATCACAGCGACTTTAAACCATTATTATAGACAAATAGCTCTACCAATTGTTGTAATTTAGTAAATATCCTACATAGGGTAAGCCATCCAGTACTCAGCCGGAAACCTGTAGTCGGCCTCTGCCTATTCTTTGTATGAGTGGGAAGAGTACGAACGATATATTTTCCATTCTTCGTACTCATGTAAGGTCGACTACTGGTTTCTGGCTGACTATCGGGTGTTTTACCTTACTATCATTCGTTGTATTTTGACGTAGAATGCCAAACTTGAAAAGACTTTAGCGTTTCCAGATGAAATTTGGTCCTAATAGTACACAATTTTGATTTGCTTCCTTTATTTTTAAAATATTTGGGATTTCAACATTTCTCGTGATAATTATCAAACTTTTCTACAATGTGTTTCTGGACAGTTCTCACATTCAGAGGAAATCATGATAATGCTATTTGGAAAAACGCTGACCTGATAACATTGTATTCAGTAATTGAATTGATTTAATATTGTGAGACGCGAATTAAAAAAAAAAAAAATTAATAATGTTACTGGTAGATTATTTTCGAATGCATAAAATACATAAAATCATTATTTAAAATCTTTTCTATTCGTTTTTCAGGCACTGGCACTCCTCCGGCTACATCGATGACTGCATAACAACGAGAGTAGAGGTAATTTCGAGTGGAATCCGAAGAATCGTTGCCAGAACTGGACCAGAAGTGAGCAAATGAAAAGCATTGCAAAAGGCTAATTGATTAAAAAATCGTTTTGACGGAATCGGAGCTAAAGTGGAAGGCGCGTGTGTAGGACATGCGAAGTGGAAGGAAGGTGTGTTCACGAAAGAACAATTTAGGGTTTCTTAGATTCTTATTATTTGAGGGGCTCTTTTTGTCAACTGTTCACGACTTTCCATTCTCAAAAAAAAGAATAGATTGTTAAGATTTAATTGAAATATAAACAGTCCTGGGAATTTGACACTTTTTTTCAGAATTTTCGTGAGTACGAACAAGTTGTACCCTTGGAAAATTCAATATTTGTCAAAGCTGCCCTCTGCTGCTGATAACATTACAACATTTTTCACGTTTTCATGTTTTTCTTGAAAGCATACAATATTTGAAATCGAATGAAATGCTTACATCTAGGGAATGATTTTTACGAATATTGAATATGAAACTATTAGAGTTATAAGAGTTTCGATGGCAAGAAAGTCGATGGATATCTTATTTTAAGACTTACTATAATGATCGTTTCGTATCGCATTGTATATCGAAACTAGTACTATATTGTTGAATTTGGATTCACAGACAACAAGCAAAACATAAAATCGAGGGCGTCGTTCAAAAGACTGAATAATATTTCATCGACAACGACACTGTTTTCATATTCACATCTAATCACGATATGACCGATTGGCTATCCCATGGAAGTGGCTCAGCCGATGAGATTGTGACACCGCCGGTTGCATGGAGTGCCGGAATCAGCCAAAAAAACTGGAAGACAAGATATTGAACAGGCTGGTATTACATTCAATTGAAATTCAATCCGATTGTTTGTGAAGATCCAAAACCATTTGAATCGTGCCATTCGTGAATAAAGCGTGATGTGTCTTTTTTTCGTTTAATTTTCAGGGGATTCTGCCAAGATGTTATTTGACATCGAGAAACGTAAAATTCGGTGCGTAGTAACGCGGTCCAGCTGAGCGTGCAGATATGAAGATCGATCTGCGAGTTTGCAGTGACGAATAACCGAGCAACGTTCACTGGCGAGAAAATCAAATGAAGGCAAACAAATTTCAGATGGATCGAATTTTGTTGGATGGGAAATTTGGAAGGAGAGTAAATTCAATTTTTTACGATCGTCTTTTTTATTTTGTTGAGAAAAATGTATCGCAATTTTTTTAGTATCAGCGCCTCGTACCGAATAATTGTATTCCCAAACAAATTCTGTACACGAAAAGCATAAAGGAAAAAAAATACAATGCCAACTGACTTGAGTAATTTGTAAATGAAAAAGCGTGTTAACCGTTTAGAGATGCGAGTTAATAGCACACCTACAGTTTCTTAGACCAAGTTTAAACGCACACGCGCACCGGTATTGAGACTATAGAATTTCTTTAATAAAAGCTTCTCAGTTGGACATGGTGAATTTTGGGGTGCACTTCCGAATAGCTGTTACCTGCGATTTGGCTCAAATTTGGTGGAGACCTTCTATTTTTTGAGGAATCTTGGCTTAATTTTGCGTGCTCGGCAAATGGATTTCTTAAAAAAAATATTAATATCGCGGGTATACCCCGTGTATATTGTAACGGAGATTTTCGTATCGGGGTCCATCTCGTCCCTTCTCGGCTCGTACCGCTCCTCTCGCTGACCCGCGGCCGCGAGGACGGGCAGGGCGCCAGGCACAACGTGCCGCCGACCACGTCGACTTTTGATTCGCCCGCCCTCGTCGATCGGGTTGGGCCGGGTAACGCGAGGAACGATACGACCGAGGCGGTCCGGCTACTCAGCTCCACAGCTGAGGTACGAAAAAGTAGAGGGGGGAATTCTTTGGCGAGAGAGTAACAGGCGGAGGGAACACACGACACGAAATCAAATACGCGAAAACACGGAAATTAGCGTTTAACAAGTCGTTTATTCAGGCAAAAGGGATGAGCAGCGATACAAAAGCAAATGGTTGATTAAGAGGTCGGGGCGGCCCACGGCCGGCCCGCCTCGCGAAACAATTAGTTAGCGAAGATGACAATGAAAAATAAAATAATATAATTTCCGCGAGAGCTGTCGATAGGCGCGGTACTCGACTGACGATCGATCGGACTAATTATCCCGAGCGGCAGGGCGAAGGAAAACGTAGTCGAACGACGCTCTGACGGCGGCTGGGCGTCTGATCCGTTTGTGACGCCGTGCCAAGAAGGCGAGGCAAGGTAATGCAAGGTAAGACGTCATCAGACTCACAGAACGCCCCAGCCAAGGTAACCAGACCAGAGCGGCGTCGAAGGCAAAGGTAATCGCTCCTAGCCGCGAGGGTTTCCCCGGTCCGATGCAAAATCGCGAAGCAAGGTAAGGGCCGAGTGGGCTACCCCGGGATCAGACCCTGGCTGCGGCCAGGCGACTGCTCTGTTTGTGGCGCCGCGCCGAGAAGGCAGAGCAAGGTAGTGCAAGGTAAGGCGCCATCAAACTCACAGATCGCCGTGGTCAAGGTAACCAGACCAGAGCGACCCCGAAGGCAAAAGGTAATCGGCCCTAGACGCGAGGTGGCGGCGGAATCAGGCCTGGCCACCGAAGCGGACCCGGGCATCGGACGGCGGAGCAAGATTCTATTCGCGGGCTCGAGATCGTCAGTCGGGGTGCGGAGACAGCGCTCCCGGTTACAAAAATGTAGGAGGAGTGAAAGATAGCCAAAAGGGCAGCGCAACGATCGGAAGGATTCACGCAACGAAACTCTAAGTTAGTCGCTCAAACAAAAAAAAAGCTCGAATACAACGCAATTAGGTAGCGAAAATAGTAAAGCCAACGAAGGGCTCGACAATGTTGACACGATAAAATATAGTAGGAAATAACTCGCGAAACGACACGCAAATAACGCAACTAGAAGCAACGAATACTACACGAAAGGCAAAGTAATATTTCCGGGAATGCGAAACGAAACCACGAAAGGCAAAAGATAATATTTCCCGGAATGCGAAACGAAGCCCCGAAAGGCAAAATAATATTTCACGGCAAACGAAACAATAGTCCACGAAAGGCAAAAGATATTTCATAGCAAACGAAAACATAGTTCACGAGAGGCAAAAGATAATCACGACCGAACCACCGAACATAACACCGCGCGCACGCAAACAAGCGACTCTACGCCTCGCCGTAGCCCGAGCGGCTTACGTACGAGAGCGAGAGAGAACGAGCGAAAACAAACTTCGCGCGGGCCGGCTTGTTCGAGGCCACGCGCGACAAAGGGGATCCTTCGAGCGGCGACGAAATGGCAACGAAATAAGACTAAAGATTTCGTCGCTCGAAGAACCTCGTTCGATAAATTGCCGAGCTCACTTTCGCGAAATAAATCGAAATCGCGACTAAAGGGAACAATTTTACTGAATACGGAAGCGAGAATTACGACATGCCAAGGGATATTATTGAGACGCCCTCGAATTGCGACTCGGGCGGTTTGCTCGGTTCTCTATCACGACAACGAAATTAATCAAAGAAATACAGGCGGGCGAGCCGGGGACGGGTGGCCAAGTG
>OY998129.1:2268499-2334763 GCA_963921915.1 Hyposoter dolosus
CCGATCGGAATCCACATTGGTTGAGACAGATCGATCACCAGCATCGATGGAGTTTAAACGTTTGGTGTGGTATTGTTGACGGACAATTAATAGGTCCCTATTTCTTCGAAGGAAGTGTGAACACTGTGCGTTACCTCGATTTACTGCAAAATGAACTGCCACTTTTGCTAGAAGATCTGAATTTGGACACACGTCAACAGATGTGGTTCCAGCAGGACGGTGCGCCAGCTCACTGGGCTCGTGTTGTCCGGAATCATCTGAATGCAACATTTGGTCAACGGTGGATTGGTCGAGACGGTCCTGTAAATTGGCCTCCAAGGTCACCCGATCTTACGTCTCCCGATTTCTTTTTGTAGGGGTACTTAAAAGATGCCGTCTACCGTGAAGCTCCAACAACACGAGAAAATATGAAAGAGCGCATAAGAGCTGCCTGCCGTGCAATCCCGAGAGATGTTCTTCTGCGCACAGTGGACGGTTTCACGAGAAGGGTTGAAGCGTGTTTGAACATGAATGGAGGGATATTTGAACATGTGTAGAAAAGGATCACACACACACGCAGACACACACACACACACACACACACGCACGCACGCACGCACAAGCGCGCGCGCGCACACCCGAACAAACAGCCCTTATCAGGGCTAGGAATGCTGAACAGACAACCTCCACGTGGTGCATTCTGGTTAGTACAAATAGTCTGAATTTTTTAAATTTCAAAATGAGATTCTTCGAAAAATATTGAGATGCGCCAAAAATCTCTTGGCACACTTTCTTTTATGGTCGAAAAGGAGGTCTCTACCAAATTTGAGTCAAATCGGATGTAAAAGTTATTCAGAAATGGTAAAAAATTATTTCAATTTCAAAATTCGATTTCTCGAAAAATATTAAGATGCGCCAAAAATCCCTTCACACACTTCCTTGAAGCAGACTTCCAGCCATCATTATCCAACGGTCGCAGCGCCCCAGTAGTGGACACCCTGGCTATGGGGACATTTGAAGCCACAGGTGAGAGCAAGGAGCAGAAAGCCTTTTCAAAGTTGGCGAGTTTGATCAGTCAGTTGACGAATTCGTGAGAGACAATAGAAATGTCGATAAGGAAATTGAAGGGATGATCTTCTTGATCAAGATCTCGTACGCCATTGGTCGGCTGGTACGCCGCAATAATAATCAAGAAGCTTCTGCAGGGAGTTAAGGGCACACGACGACAGCGCTGAAAACCGGACATTACCAGCAATCAGGTGGTTGCCTGCACTGGAGGAACAGTTACTTACTGACCCCTTTCTCGCGAAGTATTGTCTGATGGCTGTTCCGTAGGGAGATCGAGGGTAAGAAGAAAAGGAGGCGTGGCCTTAGTATTACGCGGGGCTTGTTCCTATGAGCAGAAAGGCACTCCTCCTCTAATTGGAAAAAAAAATTGTGAAATAAAATAGAAATAAAAAAAAACACACACACGCACCTCCGCGTACGCACAAACATGCGGTACATGCTGCATGTCTCTAAAATAAATGAAAATGATGTTCCCACTTGAAAATTATGAACTTGATCGAAAAAATGTTCGAACAAAAGTTTGAAGTTTCAAGCTGACAAAATTTTTGGCAATGAAAAAAAGTTATGTTACCGTTTGAAAAATACATGTTGGCCATTGTAACGCCGCTATTTTTGATTTTGGCTCCACAATTTTTTTTTTTTTCGAACGTCCCCCTTTAACCCCTGAAAGTTTTGTTCCACATAATATTTCGTCCAAGCAATATTTTTCGAGAAAAGTTAGGTGTAAGATTAAAATGGGACACCCGGTATAACATCGCTTCATAACAATGACTTTTTTTTTCTTATTAACGCTTCTGACCTCACGAGACTATGGGAGCCAGACCTTGAAGTCGAGAAAAAATGTGGTATTTCAATGTCGATTTATACAGTTACTTATTTTCTCCTTCAATCATTCGAGAAGCCGAATCCACGAAGAAAAAGTTTGAGCGAGAAAAGTTTGAGTTACGAGGAAACTTCTGGTCCACAATCCCAAACCGCTTTTTTGCCGACTGATCCCAAACCGCTACCAGAGAATCAATCCACATATTTTTCGAAACTGAAAAAAAAACAACATTATTAAAAGCTTCTCATTCCTATATTCATTCATTTTTTTTAAACATTTTTTAAACGTCACGACTGCATTGTATCACGACTGTATTTGTATCTATTAGCATCAAATAGTAATAATAGTTTAGATAATTCTTTCTCCCCCTCTCTGTGAAAATAAATCCAAACATGTTTTAATAGCAATTTTCTCTGTTTTAAGGAAAATTATAGTGTTTCATTTTCCACGACAATAAAAACACCTTGGATATACACTTTGGATTCCCAAAAATGCAATTTTTTTTCCCATCATTCCTACAGTATTCGAACAAAAGTTTAACAACGGACGTACCTATATGTAACCCGTGAATCATCTTCAGTTGGAAAGCTGAGGATCGTCGGCATCTCCGTTAGTTGGCATCTCAGTCCTTTCTTAGCTACGCCCGAAGCAGTCGTTTCACGAATGTCCATATCAATCGTAATATGACGATTGAGCTTTTGGTGTAACTTTAAGGTTCCCTTACATCGTTTGCAGTAAACTTCGTAGATCTCCGGACGAAAATCCAATGCTGCTTCCAGATTTCCGATGTTGTTCCTCATTTTCCGATGGTTCGGAGACAGATACGGCAATGTGGACGTTCGACGAGGGCATTTGGGACAAATCTCCTCCACGTATACGCTGGGACACGTATCAAGTGCTTTTTTTACGATATTGATGATACTGTCCGTCGCATTCATCGAACACGACAGAACGCGCCGTTCTGTGCTTATTTCGGCGATCAAGGTATAACCCAGTTTTTTTAAAAGTGATCCTCTGTCTTGAAGCAGTTCTTTCGTTACGCCGGTATTTATCAATTTAGAAACAAACTTCATTGTTTCGTTGGTAGAGGTCATTAAAAAGTTAGCGTATTCGATATCATCTAAAGCGCCAGTCATGAGGGCATGTATAAGGGAATCGAAACCACATGTGAGTCTCAAGAAAACTTTTATACCATCGATGTTTAATGGATATTTGCACAATGATCCATTCGGTAAAAGAAAAGCTTTTTTTTTCCTCGCAATCAGTTGATTCATTTGTCGGTCTTCTGGATAGGGCTTGAAATATTTCGATGATTCAGCTCTCGATTTCCCTTCGCTGGTCATAGGATTGAGAATAATTTCATTTTCTTTAACACGTTCTTGTTTTAGCAAATTTGATTCTGTTTTTTAAAGCAGATCTTGCTCAGTTTGTTGGTTCGTTGAAGTTTGGGATGGACTTACGGTGTTGTCCGTCCTTTCCATGGAACTTATTTTGTTGTAGTATAAATGATCAGACAAAGTCGAACAATTGTTCGACGAATTTATGTCATTCGATGACAATCCTGCTGTAAATTCGATACCACGGTTTTCAGCAGAAGCAGAAACCATCGGAACTCCATCGGAAACCATTTCGGAACTCTCCAATATTGGTACGGCGTAAGATTCCGCACAGTCGTCAACTGAATCATCACTCGGAATACAATTTTCGACATTTTCATCTGATGCCTTTCTTCGCCAGTTTTCTTGGGTCATCAAATCCGGATCTTGAACGCTTGAGATTGCTTTTTTCTCATTTTTTTTTAGTTCAACATGAGTCGGTTCATTATCATTGGAACTTTTCATGTCCACTAATTTTTTTAATTGCACATCAGCAGATATATGCTGTCTTCTATCAAAATTGATGATCTTTGACGAAAAAAGCAGAGTTTCGTCAATTATATCCCAAATGTGAGTTTTAATGAATTTATCGACCCGAATTGGTAATAGAGTATTTTTGAATACTCTCGTCTTGACGTCATTGAAATGTCCTTCCACGCAGGCTGAACTAGGTCGTTCACAGATCTGTGGAATCGCTGCATTTGACCATAACGGAAATTCTTTTGCCAGCGAAAATAGTTTCTCAACGAAATCGGGTAAATAAAATGGGTTTAGATTTTTTCCCTCCCGAATAACAACTTTCGCTCTATCCAAATGCTGCGTCAACGAGTCGACAAGAAGACTTGCGCTTTCAACGTTCCCCGGAGCATTCACGGCTTCATTCGGACCGAAACCATCGGAAATTAAGCTTCCAATTTCGTCGACTCCATCTTCCATTGCACCGGCTTCGAAATTGACCTCGATATTACGATCAGCGATAAACGTTTCCAATATTTGTCTGGCTTCTTTCGCGTTGTTAACTGTGTTGGCATCGATTTCAGAATCTTAATATGACTGGATGCCTACTACAAGGGTGAGGTGGAAAATGTGTCGAAATTCGGCAACAGACTGTGTGTCAACCAACAACGAGATGCAGCGAACAAAGAACTCCTTGATACACAGTTGGCGTTGTGATTGGAAACATTTCCAACGAAAATCATATTGACGAAGTGTGCAACGTCGATTCTGATGAGCGTTGCTGGTTCCAGAGATGGTTGATCGGGGTTAGCAGAGCTTACGAACATCTTTTCACAGTATGACTTTATCGTCATGTTGTTGTCTGCATAACACCCGCGAGAAAACTACAAACTCGTAGAACGAGGACCAGCCAAGATGACGACAAAGCGTACCAATCGTTGAATGGAGATATCGGGTTGCTTTGCTGGAGTCACGGGGTCCTTCATTTCCATCGTCCTCATACGGTATTCGCCTTTCGAGATGAAAACGTCTCGTAAAAGCGAGAAAAACCATGCGTGGGTCTCCTGCATCAATTCGCCACCGTCGCTCATCAAAACATGGTCCGATTCTTTGATGGAAAATTCCTTTTTCGTCGTCGTGTAATAACCGCTTCGTCCTCGCACCTAAATCGTAATAATCACTTAATGAATTCTTCTGGAAAAGCAGCGAGCAAGAAATATTGAAAACCCACAAAAAGAATTCGGCGACCAACGTAGAATATGCAAAGTTGTAATAAATCTCGCTTTCGCATGATAAAAATAATGAGAAGAGGGTGCAAGGAAGTACTCTACTCACTTGACTTTGTTGAGGTTGTCCATTCCATCACCTTATTGGATAGGGATTTGCATCATATCGATATTGTTCAAATCGAGTTTTTTTCTCGTGATGATCATCTTCGTCCTTGAAATCTGTTGCCGGTACATCGATTGTTTGATTATATTCAGATTTGACGTCGATGTCGTAATTGATTTCATCAATTCTTTTTTCATCAAGGTCATTGGTATCAGTGCAGTCAACGACAGAGTACGACTGATTTTTGGAGTGACGGGATTTCTGTAAGAAAAAACAAAGATAATATCCTTAGTCGACTTCCGTGATGGATGTCGACTCAGAGTAAACTGATCAATTTAAGGGGGGGGGGGGGGGGGGGGGGGGTAAGGGTTTCAACGTGAAAAAAAACACTTTTTTTGCGATTTTTTTTCTCGGGTATGGATTGAACAATTTTATTTTAACCTTTCGTACATTATTGAGCATACTTTTGATAGTGTTGTGTAATTTTTTCATGTAGAAATATTGAAGCATAAGCCCGTGACAGAGTTTCTCCCAGAACGTGTTTGAAAAAAACGAATTTGCGGTGTTCACTGTCACTCGGCCGGAAATTATCTGAAAATGAAAAACCATGAAAATTTAGTCAAAGTATAATCAAATCTTGGCCCCAACGTTCTCTGATAATTTTTTTGTTCATTTAAAAATTTTTGGTGACTATCTAAAGTGTAAACTGTTATTTTCCACGAAAATTTCCGCCATTTTGTGAGAGAAAAATACCCTTAATGTAAAAAAAAAAAATTTTACTGAACGTTGGGGCCTGGTATTTTATATAAAGAAAATGTGTACAAAGTTTGAAATGAATCGGTCAAGTAGTTTTCAAATGGCAGTGAACACGGACTTTGAAAAAGTCGTTTTGAGAAAAACGCGTTTAAAGTTTATGAAGTAAAAAACTGTAGAAATTTTTTTTTTTTCCCAACTTACACAGAATCATCGATTCCAGCTCCATACAGCAGACTTCCTGCGGCATTGTCGATGTCTTCAGCCTCTTTTCTGTCAAGTCTTCGTTTTATTCTGCCTTCTTTGCTCTGCTTCTCAGCTTGAATCTCGGCCCTATTGATGCGATCGCTGTCCGCGAATGATGCATAATTATGAGCGCTTGGGCCGACGCTGACGTTCATGTCAGACAAAAAAGTTAGAAAAGCACTAGCACCTTCATTGAAAGTGCATGCAGCTATATAAGATGCAAATTCAACAATTTGTCTGCTGCCAGATAATTTTTTCGGTGCAATTCTCCAAATCAGCTGGTTCAAACTTTCATTGGCATTTTGAGTATAGCCTCCAAGACACCTTTCTAGAAGTTCGTCTTTACTCAAATCTTCATAAATCGGTTTGATCGCTTCTATGACATTTTGTGGAAGTGGAGTGTAGTCATGTTTGAAATTGTTCACCCCTGTTGTGGCCAAAGCTCTTTGATATCGACACCACGAGTTCTCACCGCTCACGCACTTATGATGTTGAGGGTTCTTGTCTGTTGACTGCTGGTGGTAGAACGTTGCCCAGATTGCATTTTTCATTCCTTCTAGCGAATCACAATTATGTCTGATTGCTGCTCCGTAGTATCGACTCAAATTATCGATGACTTTTCCAGTGAGCTTTCCTTTGCCGCCGAGTAACTTACTTTGCCTTGTTTGACCAGCATTTTTTCCGGTTTTTACAACTTTATTTTCTACCGTTTTATTCACTAGATCACGTAGACGTTTACCCATTCGTTTTTGCACGTGACCTACACATTCTTTTTTATTTATAGTGAAATTTTCACCGTAAGGTTTAGCTTTCACTAAATTGCCGTAAGTTTTACTGTCACCGTCTCCGATATAATTGCTGATCTTTGCTCCGTAATTTTTTTCTGATCGGCGGAACAATTCGATAACAGCATTAATTTCCATGTTACCTGATGGTCCGGTGTGATTGGCTTGGCATTCATCATTTTCAACATGTTTTTGGTACCACTCTTCGAATTCAGTAGTATTTAATTGCTTTTCCCATAATTTGCAAGCCTGACAGTGCAAACTACTCACGAAAATGTCGATAACTTTTCCAGACCAATACCCAATCAAGGAAGTGACGCCGAACAAAGAGCTGAAGCCTTGCTTCTGCCACGTGCCGTCACCAGAAACGGTCAAAGTGTCTGACTCCGAATTTGCACGTGTTAGCTGTTTTTCTTCGGCTGCGGCGGAAACGAGAAATTTTTCAGCAGTCGTTTTGATGGTACTGCACATTGATTTCATGAGATCCAAATAAGATGGTTTTGACAGAAAACTACTTGCTATGTCCATGAGCCCGCAAAATTTATTGCAGCCTGCCAAACCCAAACCTAATGTACGCATTACAAAGGCAAAACGAGTGTTGATTTCATAGCGATGACCAGTCTTCTCACTCGACGGTATAAAGCGTGGATCACAATTTGCACATTTAACTTGGATTTGGAAGCCAAGGCCTTCTTTTTTGCAGCTTTTGAACTCAACTGAACCATCACACTGAACACATTTTACTAAACTTGCGATGGTTGAGAAAACAAGCAAAAAATCGATGATTCTGTGATGTTTTTCAACGTCTTCTAGTACACTTGCACTAGTATCCAGTTTGATTTTCTTCGATGAAGCACTTTTTGTGGTGGCCTCATCATTAATTATTTTATTCGGATTAAACCGTTTTTTTGGTCTACACAAATAAGTCCCTCCACTTTTTCGGTCTTCTCTCGAAACTTTTCTAACTCTCGGCATTTTCGCACAGGAAATTTTCGAGACAATAGCATAAACATGAATAAACAAACGATAGCTGCGCCGCTAGCCCGAGCGCCCGCAGCAGGCGGGCGCTCGGGCGAGCGCCGCGCGTTGAAGATCAGGAGACAATAACTCCAAGAATATTGCTCAGATCGGTTTAAAATTTGAATCACATATTCTTGAACTGTTAAACAATAAAATAAGACCAAAAAAAAAAATTCGATTTTTCGAAAGTGAAAACCCTTACCCCCCCCTTAATAATAAAATGACAATTATAAAAATTCTCACTATTTGTTATCCTCCCGCAATACTTCCTTGTACTCGCGTAAATATCTGTTGGGCGATTCGCACAAAATACTGATATTGAAATTCATCGAGCCCACAGTATCCAACAACAAAACAATTACCGGATAAGCCTGTCAAATTTTTACGTTTGTAACACGTTTATAGAAAATTAATTGGTTATTCAATTTCACAGTAATAAAAAAAAGCATTATTAAAAATGATATTGAAAAACAAATTACCGTTCACGCACAAATCATAGAAGAACACTGCATTCCGGACTTCTTCCATTCACATAACCTTACTTACTGTGACAGCTACAGCAGATTTCGCACACGCACTACGCATTTACGCCACGCACATCGGAAGTACTGGTGCTCAAGCTCTAGGGACCCCAGGTTGAATCGCGTGATTAGGAATCACTTTGAATTCATGAAAGTATTGACGACAATTTTATTTTTCTTGCATGCATTAAGAATTGATTCGCATTACGAAAACTTTCGAAAATCAAGCCAGCGGGCCAACGTTATATCGGCTATCTCCGGGAAGGGAATTTTATTTTTAAAAAAATCTTTTGATTTGAAGCTGTCTTGGAACGATCCCCGAGCGATTTCTAAAAGAAAAGTCCGTATGGTCAAAATGCGAATGTTGCAGAAAAGTGTGCATTTTGGGACGGTGTGTGTATAACGTATATGAAAGCATACATCCTGTTAATGGAGATTGATGGTTTTTTAATTGTTCTTGTTGAAGTGATAACTCCTAAACATTTTAATTATACCACTCATGACTACCGAACGGTTTTCTTTCGATTAAGCTTGATTAGAACGCTATCGGGTACGTAGTAACTTATTGGTCCGGCTAATTCTGCCGACGACTCGTAAATAGTTCTTTTAATTTATTGAATGAACTAATTGATTAGTCAACAATGCAACTTGAACGTTTGTCACCCCGAACAATTCTACATCGATTTAGCATGTGATTGAATAGATTACGTAAGAAATAGATAATGTTCGGCTAATTTAAACCCAAGTTTTCATTTTCCCAATTATGCGATAATTAATTACCACTCAACATTTTTATTACACCAATGATGACAACCAAACGATTTTCTTTCGATTGAGCTTGATTAGAACGCTATCGGGTAGGTAATAACTTATTGGTCCGGCTAATCCTGCCGACGCGACTCGTAAATAGTTTTTTTAATTTATTGAATAAACTAATTGTCTACTCAACGATGCAACTTGAACGTTTGTCACCCCCGAACGATTCTACATCGATGTAGCATGTGACTGGATTGATTGCGTAAGAAATAGACAATGTTCGGCTAATGCAAACTCAAGTTTTTATTTTCCCAATTACAAGGTAATTAATTACCACTCAACATTTTTATTACACTACTGATAACCACTGAACGATTTTCTTTCGATTAAGCTTCAATAGAACGCTATCGGGTAGGTAATAACTTATTTGTCCGGCTCAATCCTGCCGACTAGTCGTGAATAGTTTCTTTTAATTATTGAATGAACTATTGACTACTCAACATCGCAACTTTAACGCTTGTGACCACCGAACGATTCTACATCGATTTGGCATTTTATTTAAATAAATGCGTCAAAAATAGGCAATGTTCGGTCAATTTGAACCCAAATTTTATTTTTCTGAATTACAAGATATTTAATTGCCACTCAACATTTTAACCGCGGTACTGATAACCACTGGACGAATACTAAACGATGTGATTAATTAAAAATACGGAAAATTCAAGTTGTCCGGCTAAGTTTACGGAGGTCAAAGTGCCGCTGTAATTTTCAAGTGTCGGTAATAAAAATCTTTTCAAAAGCCCATGTGTTGATCCTTCCTGCATGGAAGCGAGCAGCCTCGAGACCGGGCAGCGTAAAAAAAACATCCATAAGTATGATTTTCCACAATTCCTTTATTTTTCCTTATTTATCCAACTATTATGTGTATTGTCAAAACCGAGCCATTTTACGAGCGATCGATTGCCACGCTTCTTCAACACTTTCTCAACGAGGTAAATATCAGGATATTTCACATGGAGTAGCTCATGCTGATAGAAACCACCGGCAATGGGCTCATCCCGATAATCCTTCAAATTGTATGTTATGGGGAGAGTTTTTCTCACGCGATCGATCGTAAATATTTCCGTTGTCCAATTTGGTGTGTAACCCTTCTCAAATACATTCTTGAATTTACTAATACGAACTTTATCCCCAACTTTGAATTTTCGTTTTTTCCCCCCCACCACCACTGTCACATCAGTTTTGTTGAAAACATTAAACAAAATTTCCTTTTCATTTGTAATATTGACATTTTTCGGTTTCATTTTAATTGTGCGATGAATGGTGTCATTATATTCATTAATTAACTTTTTAATAATATCGAGCCATTTCCAGCTTCCGCGAAAGCTAAACTGAATCCACATTTTGTTATTCAGCGTACGATTGAAACGTTCACAAATGGAGGCTTTTAAGTTGCTATACGTGGAATACATATGAATGTTGAACTTTTCAAGCATTAACTTAAAGTCCGAATTATAGAATTCTTTGCCATGATCGACGTGTAGATTTTTCGGCACACGTCCCTCCTCGAGTATAGACTTCATTGCAGCGGTGACATCTTTCGCACTCTTCGTTTTCAAAGGTTTAGCCCATGCGAATTTGGAGAATATATCGATGACGGTGAGGAGAAATTTATGCTTGGAGTTGTATTGGGCATATGCAGACATATCCACGAGATCAGCCTGCCACGTCTCGTCTAGACCACGTATATCCACATGGCGACGTGGGAAATTTCGTCGAGCTGGCTTGTGCAACTCCTCAACCACCGTACGCTTCTTATCCACACTCATTTCTTCCCCACTCCATATAATCTTTCTCTGCAGGTATCCCTTGCGGATTAATCAATTTTTTCCTAATCACATCCAAAACTGAGTTGATTAGACTTTCTTCCTGTTCCCTCGATGCAGCCTCCTCCTCCACCCGCTTCAACATAGATTGAGCGATATTTTTTGAGGCTCGCGGGCTCGGAGTGGAGTTTGAAACTTTTCGCTTGGGTTCGTCGTTCTTCGCACGGTGCACTTCCTCACGGAGCACGTTGATCTCAGCTCGCAAACGAATTTCAAGAGCAGATATCCCCGATTCAAAATGTTTAATTAACGAACTTTTTAATTCATCGGTCCGATTATTCACATATTGTCGCAGGGCTACTCCGTTAATAGCGTCATAGGGTTCGTCTGTCGAACCAACGTTGCACAGTCGTTTATTGTTCAGAGAATAATTACCGTCTGCAGTGAGCGTAAAACCAACTCCGGCTATACCAGCAGGACCCGCACTTGTACTCAACAGTCGTCCAAACACATCAACAGTCATGTCGGGAATGTGTGAAAAACCTGGCTCACACGTGTTAATAAATAATTTCGGCTTCACGCAGTTCCTCAATAATTGAAATAATCTCGTTGGAATGTGCGGAGTTGCCGGCGGCTTGAGACGCAAGTAATAGACGGAGACGGTCGACTAACTCATTCGGATCATCCCAGTAAACATACTCAAATGTTGTGTTTTTTCCAGCCATTTTAAACACACCACCACCACCACCACCACCACCACCACCACCACCACCACCACCACCACCACCACCACCACCACCACCACCACCACCACCCTTATGCGGCCTCTCATCATTCTCCTTCTCCTCAACACTCCGACCCACTATGTTTGATATATAATTTTTGAATTTATAACTTTGATCTCGAAGTATTGCACCACTACGTTTATAAAATTTTCTAGCCGCATTTGTGGTAATAATAATTTTTGCATAAACGGTCAAATCGTTGGGAGTTAAATAGTTCAAGCTGGGCACTTTTTTGAACAACAGCTCAACTAATCCCGCTGTTTTTGGATACTTTTGAACTCCAATGCGAATGAAATTAGGTTGGAAGTCAATCGGTGAATCGCCAATCATGAGTTTATTGCCAACAAGGTTTCGCACTCCATATGAGACGTCGAGCATTATTTTTTTATCATTGTGAAGAAGTCCCAAATATTCTTTTATTAATTCGTCAACATCGGCGGTTGATTTATCATCGTCATCAGTTGATATCCCATCCTCACCATCCGCAGCATCTTGTTCAATAACCGTCTCGTCGAGAATCCCGGATAAGTCTTGAAGTGTGTCATTGTGAAGTTCATCCTCCGCCTCCTTCACCTCCTCCTCCCCCTCCTCCTTCTCCGCCACCTGCTCCTCCTTCTCCTTCTTAATATTCAATTTTTCTTCCTCAATTTCATGCTTCACCCTCTTGTTGTATGAGACCAGCTTTTCCAACGGTGTGACAATTGGTTTGAACACATCTTGCATTTTCTTTTGCGTAATATCATGTCCACTCTTCAACATTCGATGTTTTCGTCTGATGGCATCACTCGCCTTGGCAAGTTCATGCAATATTGTCTTTTCCCTCAAAATGTCTTTGCTCTTCATGTTTACACGTGCAGAGTACAGCTGCGACTGTCGGTTTTTCAACGATGAGCACTCATTTATCGACCGTTAGAAAAGAATCGAAACCTCTTCTATATCTACCCGCATTTATTTCACTATCCTTGTCAATGGTGATGAATCCATACTTATCACATTTCCAACACTTTATGCACAAATCTCTGAAGCGATTATAAGTCATATCGGTATTGACATGATCGTTATACACATGTTTAAGGTTCATATCGTCCTGTTTGAAGAGCACCACAAAATTTGCATTATCCCTGACGAGATGTTTTGGGATCCGAGTATATGTCTGACAGAGATAAAAACTATCGACAATCTCGTGTCTACCCATGGAAAAAAATGCTCTCACATTATCCTGTTTTTCACATGCTATATCGTCAAAGATAAATATGGAATTTGGACGGGCGTCGCTCGGTGAGACAACTTGTTCATGCTCATTGAATGGATAATATTTAATCCCCTCCACTGGTTGAAGTAATTTTTCAAGTAGCCGATATTTTGGTTGTTTTAGCGACTTGGAATAAAGATAAACATTCTCAAATCTCAGGCCATTTGGATGAATTAAAAGTGTGAGTAAAGCATTTGTTTTTCCACAATTCGACGGTCCACAAAACACGGCGCGTATGCTGTCGGGAAGTAAATTTCCATGACGCTTCTTCACCACACCGCCACCAGCGCCATCAACAAATTCATCGAAATTTATTATGGGGAGTTTACCCCCTGAAACTTGTTTCTTGAACGCTATCTCGCATGCGACTAAGTTGAAAATGCATATAAATATCTCTTTATATTGACTGGAATAATCAGTTGAGTATTGACCTTCATACTGGCATGATCGTGTATGGGAAAGGTTTAATCAACAGTCTAATCAACAAACTCCCCGTTGAACTACATCTACCTGGTTATCAATATTGTGGACCCGGTACAAAGCTGGTTAAGCGTCTTGCGCGTGGGGATCCCGGTATCAATCCATTGGATGCTGCATGCAAACAACACGATATTGCCTATTCGAAGAATCGTGAGGATTTAGAAGCGAGACATTTGGCCGATAAAGTCTTAGCTGAACGGGCGTGGCAGCGTGTAATCTCAACGGACGCTAGTGTTGGTGAGGGAGCGAGTGCTTGGGCAGTGACAAACATTATGAAGGGGAAAACGAAGCTTGGTTTGGGCATGAAGCAACAAAAGAAGAAATGTGTTTGCTTGAAAAAAGTTATTGCTGCTGCGAGGAAGGCAATGGTGCAAAGCGATGATCCTCGAAAGGCTGTCATGTCGGCATTGAAGGGTGCGCGTGCCAGTGTGAAGAATGCTAAAGTACGCACACCACGGATTCTACCTGTCCCACATAAAACTGGCGGTATATTGCCTCTCATACCCATCTTTGCGGGCCTCAGCGCTGCTGGTGCTCTGTCGGGTGGGGCTGCGGCTGTAGCCAATGCCGTTAATAATGCTCAAGCGGCAAAAAATGAATTGGTTGAGAGTAAGCGGCATAATGCGGTTGTTGAAGCCATAGCGTTGGGCAAAGGCTTACATTTGAGACCACACGGACGGGGTGGTCTGGGCCTTCATATCAAGCCAAAAAACGCATAATCACGCTACCACAACGAGCCCTCACCGACCGTGATCTTCTGAGATTTGCGAAAACCATGAAAATTCCTCATTTCCGCGGAGTTTTTATGCGTGATGCAATGCCCGCGAGTCGGCCTCTCAAGCATGGGTCAGGGATT
Organism: Hyposoter dolosus; assembly: GCA_963921915.1. Classification (NCBI taxonomy): domain Eukaryota; kingdom Metazoa; phylum Arthropoda; class Insecta; order Hymenoptera; family Ichneumonidae; genus Hyposoter; species Hyposoter dolosus. Next base: position 2,282,814 of record OY998129.1, read on the forward strand.
GTGAACTTGGATGAATATGTGGGCTCTGGCACACATTGGGTTGCTTATGAAAAGACTGGGTGGAATATCACTTATTTCGACAGTTTTGGCAACCTTCCACCTCCATCCGAACTCATGGATTACTTTGCCGGTGGTAGCGTGAATTATAATTATCAAAAATATCAGGAATTTGACACGATTGAGTGTGGTCATTTATGCCTAAAGTTCCTCTGCGGACAGTTAAATCGTAAAAATAAATTTGTGCTATATAAATGAGGATTATAGAACTGCGCATTTAGTCGAAGCCTCAGCAGCGTCATGGATGATAGCCTAACCATAACTTTATCCGGATCATCCTCCGTTCGCGAGGCACAATTCTTTCCCCCAATCGAACTCTCGCCAGATAAAAACTATACCCTCGGACTCGTCGAGCTACTAACATTTAATTCTATTCCCAACATAGATGTGGGTAATAATAAATTTCACGTTGGAAGACATGTGGTGACCTTACCAACGGGGAGTTATGAAATTCAAGATATTGAAAAGTATTTACAAGCCGAATTATCACCAAAAAGGATTGATATCAAGCTGAAACCAAATAATAATACTCTATGCAGTGAAATTGAGTGCAGTGAAGTTATTGACTTTACACAGAGTAATTCGATTGGATCGTTGCTGGGCTTTGCATCAGGCACGCTGCAACCCAATAAAAGATACGAATCTGATCTGCCTGTCTCCATTCTTAAAGTGAACGCCATATGTCTTGAGTGTAATATAACAACCGGTGCATATATTAACGGGCGAAAAGTTCATACGATTCACGAATTTTTCCCATCGGTACCGCCTGGCTATAAAATCATCGAAGTGCCATCACATGTGATTTATCTACCAATCACGTGTCATACAATCGACAATATCCAGCTTCGGATTGTGGATCAGGACGGGGATTTGGTGAATTTTCGCGGCGAAGTCATCACCATACGATTACATATAAAATCTCCATGGGTATAGTTTACAATAGAGTGGCAAATATTAATAAGCCAGCATGGAATTGCGGGATCAGTCGCCAATCAACGCTCAAAGCGCTAACACCCCAAAATCTGCTACTCTTGAAGAATTTGGGTCTCAGAGTTCGTGGAGTACGCGCGTGAAGAATTACATATTTTGTGCATTGTGTATCTGCTGCGTGAAATGGAAGAGGAAATTGTAAACATTCAGACACCCGTCGTCTTCGATGAGTCCATCATACATTATGAGGTTCATGCTCATCAACCATATGCCTCGTCAACTTACAACAACAGCGATGAAATACGTATTTCCATTCAACATCAAGATTTGTGAATTCTTCCGAGCAAAAGTTCCATCCACATTTGTGGAAAACTAACAAAGGAAAATGGGACACCCACAGCTACGACGAAGCTCGTAAACAATGCTATTTGTCATTTGTTTGAGGAAGTGCGCTATGAACTTAATGCCGTTGAAATTGATCGTAATAAGAATGTGGGTGTTACAAGTCTGATTAAGGGATACACATCGCTCACCCCGGCTAAGAGCTCCATGCTAGAAAATACTGGCTGGCTCGATGTTGACGAGTCAAAGCAAATTGTAGATGCAGCGGGCAACTTTGATGTCTGCATACCATTGAGCATGCTCCTAGGCTTTGCCGAAGATTATCGGAAAATGGTGGTGAATGCAAAGCACGAATTAATTTTAATAAGATCACGCTCCGATGACAATGCGATAATACAAACGGCTGAAGAAAATGTTAAACTCACGCTGCGGAAAATTGAATGGCTTGTGCCATATGTCACGGTTGCGGATCAACGAAAAATTCAACTTTTAAGATTTATCGCTAAAGATACGCCAATCTCCATGAGTTTCCGCACGTGGGAATTGTATGAGTATCCAATGCTGCCGAGCACGTCGAAACATGTTTGGTCCATCAAGACTTCGACGCAGCTGGAGAAGCCACGCTATGTGATTCTTGCGTTTCAAACGGGACGAAAAAATTTGAAGGGAAAGAATGCGAGCAATTTCGATCATTGCAATCTTACCGATGTTAAACTCTACCTAAATTCTCAATGTTAGCCATATGGCAATATGAATTTAAATATTGCAGGAAATCAGTATGCACTACTATATGACATGTATACAAACTTTCAATCAATGTATTACAATAAGGAGAGTGAGCCCTGGCTGAGCAAAACCGATTTTCTGAAATGTGCACCTCTTGTCGTAATCGATTGTTCGAAGCAAAATGATTCCCTCAAATCTGGACCCGTAGATGTACGTCTTGAATTTGAAACCACCACAAATATTCCCATACAAACATCTGCATACTGTCTCATTGTACATGATCGCATTGTCGAGTATAACCCAATAAGTGGTGGGGTGAAGAAACTGGTATAAAATTGGTGTGCCGATTGTGTTAAACATCAGTCGAGATGGACTTTATCATCGATGTACAAGGCTTCAAGGCACCTCACAACGAATTCATTCTGAAGGACCGCCCCCTCTCGAACGCGCGCAAACGTCCATCCGACGTTCTAAGACGCGTAAATCTATGTGCGAGTTTGCTGATCGCGTAAATCCGCGATGAAATGGTAGATTTCACCACAAGCTTCACCTCTTCTACTTGACCACATCTTGAATATTTTTAATACCAGCTTACGCCTATCATTTTTTCCCTCACTGTGGAAAAGAGCTTTTATTCGACCGCTTCTCAAATGTGTTCCACCGGCATCGGTATCTGACACTCGACCGGTTGCAAATCTTTGTGAGCTGTTCAAGGCACTCGAACGTATTGTCTCTGGGCAGATTACTGATTTTTTTGCGGTCAATTCCCTTGCCGATCCGTTTCAGTCTGGGTTCAGACGAGGCTACAGCACTCAAACAGCGTTATTGAAACTTAACCAAGATATCAGGCAAGCGGTCGATGAACGGAAACTGACAGTTCTGGTACTCTTCGATTTCAGCAAGGCGTTCGACACGGTACCACATCATTTGTTACTCCACAAATTGCGTCTCTTGGGTTTCTCTGACGGTGTACTTGCCTGGTTCTTTTCTTACCTTTCGAATCGAACTCAAGCAGTCTTGGATGACAGGGGTGCTCTCTCTCCCTGGCGTGACACCAATATGGGTGTCCCACAAGGTTCTGTTTTGGGGCCTCTCCTTTTTTCTCTTTTCATCCGTGATATCGGTAACGGGCTTCGCTTCACCCGGTAGCTGACATATGCGGATGATACACAAATCTATCTGTCCTGCTATCCTAGAGATTTGGTAAGGGCATTGTCAGATGTGGCCTTGGATGTAGAGTATATTTCACACTATGCTTCCTTAAACGGATTGAAGTTGAACCTTGCGAAGTCGAGGGTGATGGTTCTGGGCAGTGGAGCCTACCTAAATCAAATCGATCTTGACGCCCTTCCTCGTAAAAGGGTCAATGATACCGATCTTGCATTTGTCAGTCATGTTCGTAATCTCGGAATCGTCATGCAATCTAATCTTTCTTGGCATCGTCACATCCTTCACATTTCGTTTAAAGTCAATTTCACTCTCTATCGCCTTAAATATAATAAAAATCTACTGTCTCAGAATTTGCTCCTGGTTGTGTTATATCGGCGTCCGAAGGGTCATTTTCTTAATGGCTTCTTCTCCACTCTGATGAAATATCTACCTACTTATAAAAATTTCATCTTAACTGGTGATCTAAACAGCAATCTCTGTACACAAAGTCCTGAAGCTTCCTCGTTTCGCGATCTAGCCTTTGCGCACTCTCTTCACATAGTTGAATCTGGTGCGACTTTTCACACATCAACCTCGGACACGTGGCTAGACGTGTTTCTTATTGACTCTGAGGACAAGCTATGTCGATTCACGAAAAGTGATGCTCCTTTTATTTCGGGTCATGACTTAATCGAGCTTGAGTATACTTTTGATTGTAAAACTCGGCCTATCCGTACCATTACTCGACGCTGCACCAAAAAATTCGATGTGACAACATTTCGTAACCACCTTGAGCCCTCACTCACTTCGCTTGAGATTCGAAGTTCTATGGACTCAGGTATTGACAATTTCGCTGACACCCTAGTGAACACCATTAATTCAGTGTTTGATTCACTTGCTCCACTTCACACGTTTACGGTCTCAAAGCCTCGGGTACCGTGGCTTAATAATGAACTCAAGCAGCGAATAAAAACCAAGAACTCACTTTACAAAAAAGCCATTCGATCAGGTATTTCGGGTAACCTTGTGCTTTACAGAGAATTCAGAGACAAATTAACGATAGATCTCAGACAGGCAAAAAAAGAATATTGCTGTTCTCGACTGTCAGGACTATCGGACAGTTCTCGTATCTGGTCTGAGCTTAAAGGCCTTGGACTCGTCAAATCAATAACTACATCCTGCTCAAATTATTTCTCTGCCGATGATCTTAATACTTTCTTTGTCACTATATCAAGTTCTGCTCCCATCTATGATTTCGTCTCTTTTCACTCAAATGTCACGCCTCTTAGTCCAGATCGCGCTTTATTTGATTTTTCTCGAGTGACAGCGGAAAGTCTCCTGTCAGTAATTCAACATTCATTCTCAATGAATCTTGCGGCCGGTCCAGATGGCATGTCGGCCTTTTCACTTACCTCGGCGCTTCCGACCATAATCCCGCTCCTGATAAAACTCTTTAACGCATCATTTGACTCGGCTCACTTTCCCACTACCTGGAAACGTGCTCATATCCGACCATTGCTTAAATTAAATCCACCGAAGTCAATATCTGATTGCAGACCCATTGCTAGCCTGCCCGTTCTATCCAAACTGCTAGAACGCATTGCTCACAACCAAATTACTGCTTTCATGAACTCAAACAATCTCTTTGATCCTAGACAGTCTGGCTTCCGCCGAGGATATATCACTCAGACGGCACTGTTGCGTGTCTGCCAGGACATACGCCAAGCGGTCGATGAGCGTAAAGTCACAATCCTTGTGCTCTTCGATTTTAGCAAAGCCTTTGATCTTGTTTCTCATCCCATTTCGCTCTCAAAACTGCGCTTGCTTGGATTTGGTGACAGATCACTGAATTGGCTTCACTCATATCTGACTGGCAGAACGCAGGCAGTGATCGATTCTGATGGTCAGTCTTCCCAATGGTTGAATACATCTACCGGTGTGCCACAGGGTTCCGTACTTGGCCCATTACTCTTCTCGCTTTTTATAAATGACATTGGCAACAATCTTAAGTATTCACAGCACCTTTCTTTTGCAGACGATTTACAGATCTATCTTAGCTGCCCGCCATCACTTCTAGCTGAAGCTATTGCTAATATCAGTACTGACGTCACTACGATTGCAAACTTTGCGGAACGTAACGAGCTTAAGCTAAACCTGGAAAAATCGAAAGTCCTCATTCTGGGGAATGGAACTTTTATTAATCGCATTGATTTTGATAACCTGTCGGCTATTAAGGTTAATAATGTAGCCCTGTCATACGTTGATGAGGCGCGTAATCTCGGAGTCACTATGTCAGCTAATCTCGCCTGGAACAAACATGTCCTATCGATCTCCAAGCGCGTACATTTTACTTTATTTAAGCTTAAATTCCGTCGCAATGCACTCTCCAGAAAACTTCGCATTTTGCTCGTCACATCTTTGATTTATCCGATTATTGATTACTGCTGTCTTGTATTTATTGATCTCACAAGGAAGGTCACCTTACTGTACCCCCACAACCTGGGTCAAAAAAATTATATTTTGTAGTTCACACCAAAGTATAAACCCTCACAAAAAATTAGCGGCCCACTCGCATATTTAAGGGGTGAAATTAATTCTCAAAAATCGGTGGTTTTTTCGTTTTTCGCTGATATATTTGAAACAAAAATAGATACTCCAAAAGTTTAAATAGCAAAGTTGTTCATTTTTCAGTGCTCTGCAATAATATGTAGTCGAAAATTATATAGAATTTTTTTTTTTCCATTTTCATAAAAAAACGGGTTTTTTTACACATCTTTCTCTATCTTTTCATAATAAAACGTAATTGTTCCGACTCCACATTTAATGATATCAATCTACATTTGTTTTTTACGTCTCAAGAGATTATGGAACCGGAAAGTTATGTTTTTCAAACGCAAAATCTTTCATAGATTTGGACTGATTACATTTCCTTATCATAATCAAACTGTGAGTTGGACTGTTTGAAATACGTTATATTTTTTCATGATATCCTATTTGAGATGTTTAAAACCGTCATATCAGTAAAAAATGAGGCTTCATATAAACCGACTCTTGCCACATTTAAGTTAGCATTGACGGTTTCCGTTCATCAAAGTTCTGTAGTTATAGGAGTGCATTATCAAGAACGTATTGAATACTGTGGACGTTTTCAAAAATGTATATCAATCCCGTGAATGTCATAAATATTTTGTCGACTTATTTTATGATGATGAATTTGCCCGAAACACCAGTGAATGAGAGTGAAATGAAATGAGCAGATACAATTGAAGAGTTTTTAATTGAAAGCATAAACACATACACGAGAATCGAAATTGAAGAAGACGAAAGCTTGGATTTTCAAGAACAATTCAAACACCATGAGCCTAAAAGTATAGAAGACAGTGAATTGGAATGGGATTCAATTTCATCTGATGAGGCAGATAACTCTCAATGTACAAAAAATGAAGATGAGATTTCATTCGATTACAAGAAAAAAGCTGTGGAGTTTTGGAGAAGTGGAAAAACAAAAAATTTAAATATTCATACAGTTGCACACCGTTTTAAAAAAGTTATTTCTAAAACACAATTGAAGCGATGGGCTCATCAAATCAATAAAGGTGGGACTCATAAAGAAAAATTAAATGAGATATCTCAATAAACTTTAAATCGCTTCATTGAAGCAACTGAATGTGGCAAGATAGTACACGATGTTGATTTGCGACGATGGGCTTTGATCGCACATAAAAATTTCATGAATTCCGATGCACGATTCAAATCGTCAAAAAAATGGGTGAATAAGTTCAAAAGAGCACATCGCATTACGTCTCGGAAAATTACAACATTTATTACCCGGAAAACTTTAGAAGACTCAAAAGATCTTAAAAAAATGGCTGAAGAGTTTACAAATAACGTGAAATCTGTTATCAACGACCTTGGTCCGGAAAACGTTTACAATTCAGATCAAAGTGGATTTCAATTTGAAATGCATTCTGGTCGCACTCTTGAGAACCAAGGATCAAAAGAAATTGAATGCGTTGTTCAATCAATATCTTCAACAACTCATTCTTATACCATTCAACCAACGATATCCGCCGATGGAAAATTACTTTCACCGTTATATCTTGTATTCAAAGAAATCGGTGGTGACTTTGGCCCACGCGTAGAAAAAACGTTATTCAAACCCTCAAACGTTTTTGTTTCGGCATCGAAATCTGGAAAGTTAACATCAGGTAAGAACTATTTAAATTTTACATTCTTGTGGCTATTAAATATTGCAAACCAAATCAAATTAGATATTCCTTTCGTTTTTTCGACAGATCATTTCAAACAGTGGCTAACCGAAATCTATTTTCCGAATGTTGGCGACAACAGTGCGCTTTTAATCGACTCCTGGAGTGGACACTGTTCAGAAGTAGTTGATGTAGTAACTCCTCCTAACAAAAAAATTGCATTAAAAAGAATTCCAAAAGGAACAACAGGACAAATACAACCATTAGATGTGTTTGGTTTTCGAATATGGAAAAATTTTGTTCGGCATTTTTCAGATATAGTAATTCTTTCCGGTAGCGATATAAATCTGCATTTAAGGAACAACATCATCAAACTGCAGTCACTTGTTCACAATCAACTGTCTTCCCCACGTTATATTGATATGCTTAAATATGCATGCTACAAAAGCGGGTACATAGAAAAAACACCCCCTGAGTTCATCAATCCGGTGACGTTTGGTTTTGGAGATAATTCGGAACCACGATGTCACATTTGTGGTGATTTAGCTGTTATAACATGTTCGTGGTGCAAAAAACCTTTATGTCTCAAACACTTCTTTGAGGAGTATCATTATTGCAATGAATACATTCCATAATACGAAGCGAAGAAACTGATAAGTGCATTGTCTGCTTTTTTTCCTGTCATGAGTACCAGACATTTTCATAGCTATATATGAATTAAAGGTTTCTAGTAAATAAAAAAACGACATGGATTTTAAATAAAGTTTTATATAAATTAAAAAAATATCATGTGATAGTTACTCGCTTGTACTAAAATGGATGCACAAAACTAAGCTAGATGTAAAAGATTTGTGAGTATTCTACGATAAGGATGGAGCAGCATATCTGTGGATTTAATAAACCTATATATAAATATGAACATGTTCCGTTTGACGGATTTGTCAACCTTGTTTAATTTTCAGGTGAAATAAGAACTTTTTCAGTGATCAAATGACGAAAAATGTATTTAAAAAGACGTTTTTTTCAAATAAAAAAAAAAAATTCCAATTTTCGATTACATGTTATTGTAGAGCACTGAAAAATGAACAACTTTGCTATTTAAACTTTTGGCGTATCTATTTTTGTTTCGAAGATATCAGCGAAAAACGAAAAAACCACCGATTTTTGAGAATTAATTTCACCCCTTAAATATGCGAGTGGGCCGCTAATTTTTTGTGAGGGTTTATACTTTGGCGTGAACTACAAAATATAATTTTTTTGACCCAGGTTGTAGGGGTACAGTAAGGTGACCTTCCTTGTTAGTGCTGAACAGGAACAGATCTTACAACGTCTAGTCAACTGTGCCATCCGTTTTATTTTTGATCTGCGGCGTGATGACCACATCTCGCCATTCAGACGTGAGCTGGGCTGGCTAAGCGTAAGATCCCGGCGTCTTTACTTTCTTGGCACGAGTATTTTCAATGTGGTTCATGGTTCGGCGCCCTCTTATATTACTGAACTCTTCACACCTGCGACAGAATCATTAAGACCATCACGTCAGGCTGTGCCGAACACTTTTGCAATTCCTTGTCATCGAACTTCCACTCTCCGCAATTCCTTCGCGCTGTCTGGGATCTATTTTTGGCATTCTCTGCCGGCGGAAATCCAAAATCTTCCGACTCTCGCACTCTTCAAGTCTAAGCTCTTCCGGTATTTGTTTGAAAAGGAGCATGCTAACTGAATCGAATGGCTTTTATTCTACTATGTTCTCATTATCCTTGCGCTTTCGAATTTATTGTGGCATGCGTATCTGGCTAGCTACACTGTAAAAACAAGCGTGTTGGTTCAAAACGTCTAAGGCGTGTTTATGCTGTCGCCCGTATCTACACGCTTTACGCCGTTTTGTTCTCAAAAACAACACATATTATTTGTGTTATATGAACACGGTTGTGTGCATTGTTTGAACGCGACTGTCTACTGTGTTGTAGAAACATGGATGCTTACTGTGTTGTATGAACGCGGCTCACCACGTTGTAACAACGCGGTTCCCCGCGTTTTTCCAACACGCTTGATGCGTTTTCAGCATTGTCGCCCATATCTACACGTCTATGGCCATGTTGCCACCCAAACCAACACGTGTCTCCCGCTTCGTTGCGAGCCAAAAATGTAATGAAAATATTTTTTATTCCCGATTGTACATGGTTTTTTCCTTGTGGCGAATACATGTACAACTTTCTTTGTGGTTGAAAGCCAATTCTTTCGCAGAAAAATTCCTACCTATACATGGGGATTCGAACCGACCTACCTACCTACACAGATTTCTAACGCACGCACGCTACCCGCTACACTACCGCGCCCTCTTACGATGACAATGTTCAAAACTCAGACCTTGTTTGTTTTTCGTCAGTTGTGAACCGTTCGCATGCCGTGCGTAAATTCGGCGGCAAAACCTGCTCGTACAAGTTCTAGAACAAGGGACGATGGAAAAAACCATCTATTGCAAAATCGGCGAACGCCGTAAAAAAATTAAATACAATTACGACAGTGCCAAAAGTGACGTCGAAAGTGCAACGGACAAAATTCTGGAAGTTTGCCAAAATGACCCCCTCTTACAAAAAATCGTGGAAAATCGAGCAATCGTTTTGCAAAGATTGCTCGAAGATAAAAACTTTCTGTGTGACTTTGAACCCAAAGAAGAAATACCCAACGAGAGTGAAGTACATTGTCTGTTGGTGCCATTTCCCGATGAAAACACTTTCATCTTTTCGGGAGATTATACCGTGAATCAGGACGGTATTCTTGTTACCCCGGAAGAAAATACCAGCCAATCTATCCAGGAGCAAGAAAAGGTAAGATTGTTTGCATATTTTAAGCCTGTTTCACTTATTTCCAGTGAATTTTTTTTCTTTGTCAAGTGGAACCCTAAAATCTTTAGTATCGAAGCATTTTTTTAACATCGAATGCTATCGAATGGAAAAGATGAGGAAAGCTTTTAGTTGTCGAAGCATTTTTTGAACATCGCATGCTGTCAAATGCAATAGAAGAGTGAAGTATTTAGTTGCCGAAGCATTTCTTGAACAAGTGCTTTGACAGCGGTGAGCGACGAAGAAAGAAATTTCACTCTGGTAGTTATCGCAGAAAGCATTTGAGTTCAAAATTTGGTAAAGGCACCGATGGCTAGAAACTACACTTACGAAGTAAGAAATTAAGAAAGTTTGTCTCCGCAAAGCCTGTTTCATATTTTGAACTCAAAATTCTTTCCTCGTCAAGTAGTACAGTCAAGTTTTTAGTTGTCGAAGCATGCGCTGTTCAAAAATTGCTTCGACAACTGAAAACGTCACTCTAGAACTTTAGCATAGAAAGAGATTTGGGTCGGAAGATTGGAAAAAGTTCTAATTTCTGAAAACTCTACTTATCAAGTAATTTAGTACGTTTATTTTTTTTTATTTTTATTTTTTTTTTATTTATTTTTTTTATTAAATAATTCATTTTTAATTGATTATTTATTAATTATTATTTATTAATTATTAATTAATTAATTAATTAATTAATAATTAATAAATTTATTTAATAATTTATTAATTATTTATAAATTAGTTTGCGTCACCAAAGTCTTTTTCAAACTTTCAATTCAATTTTTTTTCTCGGTCAAGTTATTCCGTAAAGTTTTTGGTTATCGAAGCATTTTTTAAACATTCCATGCTACGACAACTAAAAACTTCAGAATATTACTTGGCAGAGAAAAAAAATTGAATTCAAACTTTGAAAAAGTTTTTGGCAAATGAAAATCTCACATCGTTACTTGGTAAATGCAGTTATCAAGTTCACTCCGTTAATTCTCGGAAACAAAAATTTGTGTTGATTTCCATTAATATGTTTTTATTATTATTATTTTTTTTATTGACTTTTTTTCAGGAAAACCCCTCGACCGTACGCCCAACGAAAAAATTAAAAACACATCACAAGGCTGATGTCACGACCACTGCGATTCCCAATCCGGCTATATTGCCAAAACTGACCCCACACCTGGAAGAATTGCTAAGGAATGTTGGTATCGTGGAATCTCAAAGGCATTTCATTTATTTTTGGGCAACTGACTTGTTGATGCGCACCAACGGGATTCCGACGAAGACCGACTACTACAACTACGCTACGACTATCGTTGCAACGTATCCCGAGCTAAGAGGTGGTAACAACGGATGCGTAAGTTTCTATTTCGTCATTTTTCGAAGTACTCAAGTTCTAATTTATTGAATATTTATTCTATTTTCTTCCTACAGGGGATTGTGCGAAACGAATTAAGTACTAACGTACGAAACCGTCGTGCAAATTCGAAACGGACGATGCAGAAATTCGGTTCCAACAAAATCGATTCGAACGTGAAAACTCCAACATTCACTGTTGGTGCACTGTACGTAGTTTCTATCATCAATTCGATGTACAGCGGTAGGAGCTTCCCTGTTACACTCACATTGCATTTTTTTCAGACAAACTGATATTGACGGCACGGACGCTTTGAAGGAGCTGGAGAAACTCGCAAAACCTGCCGATACACCGCATGTACGATTACTCATTAAAACATCGATTAGTCCACGCAGGAAGTGGATAAAGAACGACGCCAAAAACATCATCGATGTAATCGAGCGATATCCTCATCTCAAAATTTGCAGCTTGGTAAGAAAAACTTTTGAAATATCGCCGAAAGTTTTTACCATTCACCCTGTATTTCCATTTACCCATTATTTTAATTTTTCCAGATGATTTTCGAATTTCAAACGTTCCTTTCCCTTGACGAAGACGAAACGACTTCGAAAATAAGGAGAATGTTAGAGAAACTTGCTGCGTATTTTGGTGATGAGGTCGATGTGGACAATGGAAATCCTTCAACATGTATCTTGACAAAACTTTGGGAAAGATTGGCTGCGAACAAAACGAAAAAAACGAGCCCACCTCTTTTCACTGTTCGAGAAGTAAGCTCATTCGATAGGATACATTTTCTGCGACACTGACTTACTTGAAACGCTTAATTCTTCATTACTTATAGCAGCTGAGTTCAACGACAGATATGAATTCGGTGGAAGGAGCTTCGCCTCGGGTAATCCTGTATACAGCGGGGAAAAAAATTTCAAGCGCATACCTCGTCGCTGACGAAGAAGTGCGAATCAAGATTGAAAATCCGTCAGTCGACAAAACTCTGATGTGTCTCCTGGCGAGTTATTTTACATGGGACGTGGCGTACCCTTCGGCGTATATGAACGTAATGGAGTATCTCGAATCGGAAATCGTCCGACCTGTCAAAAAACTCAAGCCGAGCGTCCAAAAATTTATTCGCGACACCGAATTAAAAATGAATGCGTTGACGAAACATAATGCTTCAATAGCAAAATCTTCAGAAAACTAAGAGGTTTTTTCGTTTCGAAGTTCTAATCGAACTAGAACTAATCGAAGTTTTAGTTCGATTAGTTAACTGAAAATATTTATATTTGTTTTTTCTTTCGTTTATTTTATTATTTCGAATTTATTCCTTGTTGACAACAAAACTTGACTTTTGGAAATAAAATATATTCAGACATTTCAGTAAAGTAATCGTTTTATTTCATCAAATACCTGCTTGATATTTTTCTGCAGTTCGGAAAGTTTTTACACATTAATTTTTATCACATTTTTTTACTTATCCATTTTAACAACTTTAACGGATTTTACATTTAACCACAAAATTCGGTTCGACAATGATTCAGGAGAATCACGTACTTTTCTCCTCCAAATTGAACATTCAGTAGAGGGTGTGGAAAAATTAAATCCTCTGCTTGGATTATTTTCTTCGCCACCGGTGTTGGTTTTTCTATCTTGTAGGCGTCAAAGATGCTACAGTATTCCAATGTTCTGAGCGGTGCATGGACAATATAAAAAGCGTTTTTGAGAACATAAATGTTCAGAATTTCACCAAACATCGGTAAAGAACATTCTGAGTCTGATAAAAGTATGAGTTTTCCTTTTTTATAAGAAGTTCCGTGAATTTTAACTTCATTTGTGTCAAACATCTGACATTGTGCAATTTCAGTTTCATCCAAAAATGAATAAAACAAATTGGCAATCGGCAAATTCTGGAGCATCACTGTGTATCCTGAAAAAACTTGATGCCCTGTATACAAAAACTTTGGGGAAAAATTATTTGGCCCATTATTGAGTCTTGAGCACATGAGTGCTTGATGTCTATACGACAAGGTTTTCGGCATATTTTTAAAGTTTCGAACCACGGATGTTAGCGATTTATAGTACGCATGTGCAGATTCGAATCTGAAGCACCACTGTTGTCGAGCTGGCCCGAACAGACGTATATACCTCGGAATATGTATAAGAAAGTGAAATTTCGGCACTAGAGAGTTCAGATACAGCCTTTTGAAGACGAGAATATATACGTGGATCATTCTTTCTAACGTATCGACCGCTTCCTCGTGGATTTCGTAAGAGAGACAGACGTTCAAGATTTGTACAAGTCGTACATGGCAAAGAATTCGTTCTTCAAGATCCAAATTGTTATTTTCACGCATGAGGTCGCCTATGAGAAACGGTAGTGTATGAGCTAAAGTTAGCATTTGCGACGAACTTTGTCGGAGATGGCCCCCTGGCATCAAGTGAGCTGGTAAAATTGCGCTGGGTGCATTTTTTTGTAAATGCCCAAAATCGAAATGAGATATTGAATCATTGAGAGTTTTTAGTGTAATCGCAGATATTTCGAGAACACAATATTCCAACAACACCCGGATTGCTATTTCTACTACACCTTCGCTCAAAATGTGCATGGCATCGTGCGGCAAACACTTAGTAACATCAAAGTCGTCGATATTGAGGAGTGCACTTTTACGATTTATACCGTATCTTTTTTTCCAATAATCAACACTTTGTTTTGTCAAATTAGTTTGACTTATATTATCTATCTGTTGCTTGTGTATCTCGTTATTTCGCAATTCAAACTCATTTTCTGAGAAAAAGTGTTTCCACTGCTCCGGAGTTGTTAAGCATGTACGACAAAATCGAAACGCAGCAACTGACTCTTTGAAGCCACCTATCAGAGCTGATGCAGGGGTGTCTCCAGCAACGAAAAGCAGTGATCCCTTGTATACGTTCTCTCTACCATCGACCTTTATTGATATTCCCTCCGTTTGTAATAAATCAATTTCTACCGCAAACTTCTCCAGAATCTTATCAACTCCGAATTTTTTCATTACTTGGGTTTTTACGATTGCAAACAAGTTTACGGTTTGTAACGTCGATCTCAATTCAGGATAAATGTTTGCTAAGCTCCAGTAAAACATCGACAGTTTATGCACCGACGTCTTCGATCCTAAAGGGCTTGCAATTTCGAGATCGTCGTAATATAATATTATTGCCAGCGCATTTTCATTATTTTTGAAAAAGTCATGCGTCCGATAGTACGTTTCATCTAGGACAGTTCGGAGCATTTCATTTTCTTTGGGTCGAGGATTGTCCACGCAATACTTGACATCTTTATTTTGAAGAAGAGTCTTCAAGCTGTCATAAAGAGGAACGATGTATGCGTCACGCTCCACTTCCACCAGATCTGCAGCTTGATCACGTGATGTCCGATTTTTTTTCCAAAGCATCTCAGTGCCCATCGTCATTTTTTCGGGCATGACCATATTCATTTTCTCCACCAAAAATTTGTCCAACTTGTACCTCGTATCGATACTCGAGAACAACTTTTCGGGAGGAAATCTTTCGATCAAAACTTTTTTTACCTCATCCAGGTGTAAGGATTTTGTTGTTGGATCAGCTCGTCGAGAAAATTCATCCTAGACGTGGAAAAGTAACGAATCAGGAATAAAACTTTGTTTGAAATCTAACGTATGGAACTTTGATTCGGTTGGTATATGTTACTCACTACAATCATGGATGAAAAATTTGTTACTACATCTCGGACACCGTCGATTATCTGGCTGATGGCCGTATCGCTGACCTTGTGGTAGTCTCGAATTTTGATCAAAAACTGGGCTTGGAGAACTTCAAAGTGCTCGGCCATTGAAACATGGTTCTCTTCATCTATATGAAAAGTATTTTTTACGTAGTAAAAACTTCACTTACACATAAAAAAATTCGTAGTTCAAACCTAATCTTTCAGTTACGTACCCCGCAGACTTGCAATATCCTCCGCATCCACATTATCTGCGCATATAACGTCGTCGATGATATCGCACGAAGAATGATTTCGCTGGACGTGTCGCTTGTACGATTTCCACTTCGCAAATGTTTTTCCACACCCATTTTCATTGCACTCTATTTTTAGGCCAGGATCGTTTTTGTGATACTTCACGATGTGGCGAAATAAAACTTCTTGTGACTAGGTCCCGAAGTAGCACAATTGACAACTCAAATTAGCCATTATTTTGCACGAACTGACAACAGGGCATTTAAAACTAAACTTGCTCCATTTCAAGCGATACAAACTGCTCTATTTCAAGCCAACAACACGCATACAAACGTGTATGTTTTAGCAAGTTGGACAAGAAATGTGTAGTTGGCGAAGTAACTACAAAAAAAGTGTGTTGCTTAGTATCGCCCGTGTTCAACCAACACACCTAATCAGTGTTGCTTAAATAACAATACGGAAGGAGCCGTGTTCTTGGAACCAATACGGTGCGACGTGTCTTTTCAACACGCTGAATCCAATGACATGTATTGTTGCAACACGATTAGTTCAAACAACACCCCTACGAGACGTGTAGCGTGTTTCTGCAACACGACTAGTTACAACAACACCCCTAGGAGCCGTGTAGCGTGTTTCTACAACACACTCTGCAACACGCTTGTTTTTACAGTGTAATCACTACCAATTCGCCTGCGACTATCTACAATGGGCTTATCGGCGCTATTTTCTTCGGTTTCTTTTGTTATTAAACCTAACTTAATTCTAATCTTAAACTAAGCATTACTTTGTAAGCGGTCAACGACAATATGTACACAATCTGTTCTTTCACTTTTTTCACTATTTTCACTATTCTGAGAAACTGTACTCTGTACTTCTACACTTGTGTTGTGCCCGTGCAAGCCATCACGTGGGGACGAGTTTGGTTGGGACTGATTTATTCGGGATATTGCCAAGGTTGAGTTAATCTCCAACCCAATACTTTCAGTTTTAACTCTAAGTTTATTAAAGATAGTTCGTTACAATCGGGTTAATTGCCTCGAGACCAATGACGCGATAATAATCAGATGTTTCGGTGTCTGATCGCAGAGTGCCCCATTTGGGCGTTGCTTTCCCTTTTTATAAAGTTAGGGGTTAACAATTATTTGTGGAGGTGGTAATGATAAGTGGTGGGCAATCGATCGTCCGATGCCTTGGGGTTATTGTACGGGTAGATCGGAACGGTCGATGCTGAGTTTGATCGTCAGCGTTTTGACATGGCCTCGAAGTTGGAGCGAGGTCTATTCAACTTGCTGAGGGATGCGCTTTTGAAACGGCGCGTGCACGACAGGTCAACTTCCTGTTGCTGGCGATTAATGTCTTGATTTTTATTGAATTGGTTGCTATGCGGGCGCAACCATCCTCCCCCCTTGGGAAGACGAAACTACGTTTCGACTTTTCTATTTGAGCAACATAAATTCGGTAAAAATTGGTCTTTCGGCTTACAATTTTCGCTTACATTTGTTTTGTTGTAATATTGTATGTGATTTTACAGAGAATCTGTTTTAAATGGTCGTTTTGATGGTGTATATATAACTTTTAAATCTGTCGCTCGGATATTTCTGTTCGCTGGCGTTGGCGAAATTGTCGTCGGTCGCTCGATGTCAGAAATTGCTTGGGCGCATCGGCCTCTTCTTATTCTTTGAATTACAAATATTACTGCACAAATGATTAGTATCGTTATTGTCATACCGTGTAGGGAATAATTTCCCAAGATGTGAGGGTACGAATCTGACCAAAGTTCTGGTTCTTCGTTTAGTTTGTTTTGCAAGTTTTCGATTCTTTCGCCTAGTTTATTTACTTCGAGTGAATTTGTAATAGTTTTGTTCGGAGTTTTGAGATTCAATTTTAAGTGTTTAACAAGTGGTGCTCCGATTTCGAAGGTTAGGTTATGTGGTGGTATGAAATCTACAGTTTCTTTTTGGGTATTTTCTGTGGTAGTAATTAATTTAAAATCGGCGGCAGTGACGGAACATTTCCCGTCCAAAACCAGTATTCCCGTGTCGGTAATCGTTGTGTACGCAATTTTCGCATTTTTGCATTTTATCGTTAGCGGTTCCGGGTTTGGTGCTACGTAGAGCCATTTTCCGGGTCGATCTAATGTTATTATCATAGTGTTTACAAGTTTTGCTATTCGTGGCGTACAGCTGCTTTTTTCTGGTTTGCTGCCTAAGTAAACTGCTATCTCGCAGGGGATCGTATTTCCGATGACTTGCGTTGCGTGTTTTGGTTGACAATAATACTGTTTTCCTATCGTTTTGCATTCTTTCAAATTTTCTTCTGTTAGCGTGAGGTAATTTCTGTTTTCGCTATTTACTGTGATGAATTTTTCTTTCGTTTCTAGAAATTGGAAAGTGTTTGAATTTGTTCTTACTGGTAACGGGTAGACTTTGTTTATTTTGAATTCTGTATTTTCTATTAGCGGTATTTTTATTACGAT
Source organism: Hyposoter dolosus (assembly GCA_963921915.1). NCBI lineage: Eukaryota > Metazoa > Arthropoda > Insecta > Hymenoptera > Ichneumonidae > Hyposoter > Hyposoter dolosus. The sequence goes on from OY998129.1 coordinate 2,300,848, forward strand.
CACTACTCGTGATTCGCTGCTGTAAGAGCCTAGTTCGGCTGTTTTCAATATTTCTTGCATTTTTTCTGGTGTTATTTCCGCTGGAAAACTTAATCCTGAGGGGATGCTTGGGAGCGCTTTCTTTAAGTATTCTGTAAGCTGTCTCGGTGAGATAATAGTTGGGTCAACTATTACTTTTGTAATTCCTACTAGGAAAGTTGATATTCTTCGTACGTCGCTCAGTAGTGGCGTTAGTACTAAACCTACTGTGTTTATGTTTTCGTCTAGGCTTTCTCTTTGTTGTACTAGGTCTGTCTGTTGGTTAAATGCTTGCTCTATATTTCTTACTGCTTTGTTTAAAGCTTTTATGTTAGTTAGTGTCTTTGTTTTGTCCTGATCAAAAAGGGTCGTTGTTGATTTTAGGATTTGCAAGTTTTCTTTTAGTATTTTTTCGTCCGTTGCTTGTCTGTTAGTTATCTGTTGTATTTTGTCTTCTATTTTTTGGGCGTCGTCTGCGTCCAAATTTCCCGTTATTGATTTAATTATTGATCCTAGACCGTTTATCAATCCTCTTTTTTGTCTGGGTGCTTTTCCGACGAGGTCGTGAATTGTTTGTAGTTCGCTTTTTAGTGATTCTGTTGTCGGTTCTAGGGTGGCTGATAATGTGGAACATAAGGTGTCGTGTTTCATCTCGCTGCAGAGGTGTTGTAGGGCCGTGATGGTATGTCCTAGGGCGGCTTCTCTTGCTTCTATTGGTGTTAGGTCCAATTGGATAGCCAATTTCCAAATTTCCTTGACGGTGTGTAAAGTTCCTACTTCCTCATAGTAAATTCCAGGGGTGGTTCGTAATTTTTCCACGTGGAATTGTTCTTTCGCTGTTGTCAAGGACGGCAAGATCATACACCTGTAATTGTGCGTTTTATTAGCTCTCTTTTTCTTATTCGTGGGAAAGTTTCTTATCATCTTCGTATTTTGCTACTGCCTTGTGGCGGTTTTTTGCTGATGCTATATCCGCTTAGGTGCACTTGCACTGGGCTGCGAGTTTGGCTCGCGAGTTCATGTGTCCTTTTCTGTCTCACGGTTAGAGTCTGGGGTGTCCTTTTCTAAGATCTGTCCTCTCTGTTTGCTAATTTTTTTCTATAAAATCTTACGCGGTAGTCCGTCGCTTCATTACAACTTTTATCGTCGTTGCCGTCACCTCGTCTCTCTTAATTAAACGGTGAGTTTTTTCGATTAAAATTTATTTATCATTCTATTATTTTGTTTCATTTTTTTCTTTTTTTGTTTTTCCTTTATTTTGTATTTCCTTTTTTTTTCATTTTTATTTCTTTTTCCCGTTTATTGATTTATTTATTTATTTATTTATATAAATTTTTTTTTTTTTTTTTTTTTGTTTCAGTTTCGACATGTCTGGTCACGGAAAAAGAAATATTTCCGCAGCTTTTGGACCAATGGCCCATTGCTGGACGGGCCACAAATTTTATTTTATGGTGAGTGTATTATCGATTTGTTTTGTTCCTCGTCCATTTCATATTTTTTTTTTTTTTGTTTCGGAATTTCCTTTCCTTTCATTTGTTATTCCTTATTATTTAATAGTAATTTGTTTTGTTTTGTTTTTTCTTTTTCAGAAAGTGCGTAAGACGGCGTACCGGGGTCCAATCGGCCATCTTTGGATGGCGCCGTTCGTCGCGGCGGCGAAGTCCGCGAGGAATCGTCGCCGGGAGTGCGCCCTGGCGTGGGCGCGGTTGTGGAGGGAGGATCCCTGGTCCCGCGAAATTGATTTGTGGAACCCCGACGATGTTCCCGGAGATATTTTGGGACTGCGTCGGCTTTTTGGGATGCCGGCGTTTCCGGGCCCAGTCGGGGGTCCGTGTGACGAGGAGCTGTGGGCGTTGTTTGGCCCCGAGCGCTTTCGTCGGTGTTTGACGTCTTAGTTAATTTTAAGTGGTTTTGAATTTTTTCTTGAAGTTTTTTTTTTACTATGTAACAATATACTTCGAAAATTTAATTCTTCGTTTTACAATTTTATTTCTTCGATCCTGTTCCTTTTTCCTGCCTTTCTTAGTTATAATTTATTTATTTTATTGGATTGATTATTTATTATTTTCTTTATTATATTTTTTTTCTATTTATTTTATTTCAAAATTCTATTATTTTATTTCAAAAATTTTTTTTTTTTCTATTTATTTTATTTCAAAAATTTGCTTCAATTTTCTTCTTGTTTTTTTTTTTGTTTTTTTTTTTTCGTTAGTTTAGTTTTTTGTTTGTTATTTTCCTTTTTATTTTTTTGATATTTTTCATTTTATTTTTTGAAATAATAGTCTGAAATAATAGTTTAGAAATAATACTCATTATCATTGTTATTTCATTGGGTCATGCGGACGTCGCGAGTCCGTGTGTGAGCTTCAGCGGGTTTTTTTTTTTTTTTTTTTTTTTTTTTCAATTTTCGTTGCGCTGAAGACTCGCGCGTAGTAATGGGTCAGGTGTCGGCGGCTATATTGTCGGCGGCCATATTGTCGGCGACCATGTTGTCGGTTAGTGGGCGACGTACGGCTTAATGCGGTCAACGTGTACTCGCATCGTACGTCGTCCGCGGTTGATAATATAGTTCACGGCCGACTCTTTGCTCTTTATCGTGTAGGGCCCCGTCCACTTGGGGGTCAGCTTTGCTGATCTGCCTCGCCGCACCGTGGGATCGTGCAGGAGGACTTTGTCGCCAACGCGGTACTCTGGGTTACCGGCGGCTTTGTCCCTGCACTCCTTTACCTTTTCCTTTCCCGTAATTAATTGTTCTCGTGCAATTTGCCAAGTCGCGCGCAACCGCTCCCTCAATTCGGCGACGTAATCGTCGTACGTGTATGTAGTACGAGGGGGTTGCTTGAGTGCGGTCGGTAAGTCTGCTCGTTTACCGAAAACGAGTTCGTAGGGGGAATATTTGGTCGCGGTGTGGGGGGTGGTGTTGTACGTAAACATAGCGTACGGTAGCCACTCATCCCAATCCGCTTGATCTTCTTGTATAAAGTTTTTCAGGTATTCCGCCAAAGTTCGATGAGATCTTTCGAGGGCTCCGTTCGATTGCGGGTGATAAGCCGTTGTTTGGATCTTTTTTATCTGTAGGAGTTTGCACATTTCTTTAAACAGGTCGCTGAGGAAATTTGTCCCTTGATCCGATAGAATTGTTCGCGGGGTCCCGAATTTGCAAATAATTTCGGTAATTAGACCCTTAGCGACTTCCCTTGCCTCCTGATTTTTCAAAGGTACGGCGGCGCTGTACTTTGTAAGCGCGTCTTGGAAAGTAAGGATGTATTTATTTCCTCTCTCTGTTTCGGGTAAAGGCCCTACAATATCTACCGCACATTTCTCGAACGCTTGATCAGGGGTGTCGGTAATTACCATGGGTGCATCTTTCGTTCGCGTTAATTTATTCCGCTGACACTTATCGCATGCAGATACGTATTCTTGTATCTCTTTTACCATTCCAGGCCACGTGTATTTCTCTCTTATTCTTTCTGTCATTCTTTTTATTCCTGGGTGTCCGCCGAGTGGAGTGTCGTGATATTCTTTTAATATTATCTTTCTCTCCGTCTCGCTCGGGCACGTTCGTTCTATGCTGGAGTCAGGTGTCTCGGTTTCGCTCTCACTTCCTCCTTCACCCGTCTCCGGCGAAGTGTTTTCTGCTGACAGCTGTTCCTTCTGTTTGTTTTCGTGCTGTCCTTTTCTCGACGTCTGACCATGTGGGGGGGCGGGGTCTGATGTGCATGATGGCCGCGGCTCTGGAATGCATGATGGCCGCGGTCCCGCGGCCTTGCGCGGCCTTCCCCGTCCTCGCTTCTCGGTCGAGTCGCGTTGCCCGGCCTGAGTCAGCATTATTTCATAAATTCTGCTGAGTGCATCCGCGTTTGTATTCTTTTTTCCAGCTTTATACTGGATCTCGTATGTATATTCTTCCAGTTTAATTCTCCATCGCATTAACCTTGAACCCGGGTCTTTTACGTTAAAAAGCCAGGTGAGGGGTTTGTGATCGGTGACAATAATGAATTTCGTACCATAAATATATGGGCGAAATTGTATGACTGCCCAAACGATGGCTAACATTTCCCTTTCCGTTGTGGAGTAATTCCTTTCCGCTTTATTTAGGGTTCGGCTGGCGTAACAAATAGGTAAGTCTTCTCCTATTTTTCCTTGTGACAAAATTGCTCCGATTGCTTTGTCCGAAGCGTCCGTGGTAATTACGAACGGCTTGGTGAAGTCTGGATATTGGGGAATCGGTGCTGTGCTCAGCGTTTCTTGGAGTTGCTCGAATGCTTGTTGTGCGCTCTCTGTCCACTCGAATTTTTTCTCCTTTTTTATGAGTTCTGTGAGTGGTTTGGCTAATTTTGAGAAATCCTGTATGAATTTTCGATAGTAGCCTGCGAGACCCAAGAATGATTGTACTTCCTTGACGTTTTTTGGGGTTGGGAATGATTTTACAGCTTTTATTTTTTCAGGATCGGGTTTCACTCCCACTTTGGTGATGACGTGACCCAAATACTGCGTTTCTTTTCGCAGAAAATGGCATTTTTTCGGTTGAACTTTTAGGTTGGCTTCTCGTAGCCGGTCGAATACTTCTCGTAGTCGATCGTTGTGTTCTTCGAAGGATGATCCGTGGATAACGATGTCGTCGAGGTAGACGTAGCATTTTAATCCTTGTAGTCCGGCCAAAACCGCGTCCATCAGTCGTTGGAACGTCGGTGGGGCATTTTTGAGTCCGAAAGGCATGCGGTTATATTCGTAGTGTCCCATGGGCGTCGAGAAGGCTGTTTTTTGTTTATCCTCCTCGGCCATCTGAATTTGGTGAAAACCAGAGGCGAGGTCGAGCGTGGTGAAGTATTTTGCCCGACCCAATTGATCTAAAATTTCGGAAATGTTGGGGAGAGGGTATGAATCTCCCTCTGTGACTTCGTTTAATTTCCGAAAATCCACTACGACCCGTTTGCGAATGTTGCCTTCGGCGTCGGCCTTTTTTGGAACGACCAGTAACGGCGTATTCCATGGACTTTTGCTCGGACGTATGATTCCGTCTTTGAGCATTTCTTTTGCCTGTGTCATCACTTCGGTCTTGTGCGTTTCGGGTAACCGATATGGCCGTATGTTTACCGGCACGGTGCCTTCCCGTGTATGTATACGGTGTTTCACAAGATCTGTCGTCCCTAGTATTTCTCCCTCGAGATGAAATACGTCGGAATATTCGTTGCTAAATTCCCTTAGGAATTTTTCTTCCTCCGGGTTGAGATGTGCCTGACTTCCCAATTCCTTCCAGAGTTTTTCCTGTCTTTCCTGTCTGCTTATTGCGTTGATTTCAGGGGTTTTTTCTTCCGGTTTGGTTTCCGGTTTGGGCTCGTTTGGGAACTCTTCGATTTCCACGGTGGGCCGGTTTATTTCGACCTCTTCTTCCAGGGAGTTCCTCAGGACAATAGGGCAAGCGAGTCCTGTTGTGGCGGTATTTCCGCCCATAGTGATGCCTGGAGATATTTCTGCGGCGATTACGCAGCCTACTTTTCGTTGCTTGGTTTTGGCGTAGTGTACGCTCTCGGAACGGGCTGGTAATTTCAGCTTTCCGCTTCCGTCGATCAATGGTTCGGTGTGTCCGTAAATTTTTATTGAACGGCCACCGAGTATGTCCACGTTGTGCTTTTTTATGAAGTCCATGCCCAGGATTCCGTCGGTGTTGATTCCGATCGCGTCGTCGATGACGAAGAATCCGTGGCGCACGTTTACTGCTGGCGTTTCCAACACCAGGTCCACTTTACATATTGCGTGGAAAACGTTTCCTCCGACCCCTTTCAGCTCGATCGTCTCGTTGTATGCTTTGGTGTCGGGAAAGATTGCACCCTTTTTTATCAAACAGCATTGTGCTCCTGTATCGCCTTTGAGGGTGAGAACTTTCTCTTTTGCCTGCAGTGATGCGATGTAAAAATCGGTCGCCGAATCCTCGGGATTTATGGCGCATATTTGGATACCTGCATGGGTTACGTTCGACCCATTAATTTTGAGCTGTCCTGTAGCTCGTTGCTCGGCAATGGTGCTGACGGTGAATTCCTGGCCAGCCTGGATGGAGCTGACCGTGAATGACCCTACTGTAAGTTTCTGGTCGTTCGACGTTTCACCTGTCGTATTGCGGGAACCATTGTTGTTTCCGTTGTTGTTTCCGTTGTTGTTTCGGTTGTTGTTACGGTTGTTGTTATAACGGTTGTTGTTGTTGCGGTTATAGTTGTTATTTCCGGTTCGTCCGTTGAAATTTCCACGGTTTCTTCCAGAATTTCCCTGCTGGGAGTTATTTTGGCTCTGTCCAGAACCGTTTTGGCCCTGGTTTCGTTGCCTCAGCCTACTGCGACATTCCTTCCAATGATGGCCTGATTTTTTGCAGTAGGTGCAGGTTATTACTCCTATGTTACCTGTGGGAACGGGTAAATTGCTTCGTCCGTTTGGCGAATTTGGGCTTCGGCAGTCTCTGGCCGAATGTCCGGGTTTTTTGCACTTTTGGCAAAATTCTTGACGCCTCTCGGGGTGCGTCTGTTTTGCTACAGATTCGTAGCCTTGCAGGACTGTTTCTTCGTTTTGGGCCCCTTTTATTGCTGCGGTTAAATCTGGGTACCCTTTAGCTTTCACGAGGATTTGGTACTCCTTTTTGAGTCCTCGTTCGAAATTGGATAACGTTAATTTTTTCACGTAGCGTTCTACCGCGAGTTTTTCTACTATAGAAGATTCGGATTCTATGCTCGCTTCTATCAGTTCCATTGTAAGGATTTGTAGCCTTTTCCCAAAGTCGGCTATGCTTTCGTTGTGATTTTGTTTGCACGTATGCATCTCTACTTGTAGGGCTTCTACGGTTCGTTTCGCCCCATATCGTTCCGTTAAGTGTTGTCTAAATGCTTCGAATGATTCTATCGTTTTGTACCGAACGTCTTCCCGTGCGTCGTCAGTCAGTTTTGTCGCTAGTACGAGTTTCAGAAGGGTGGTTTTGTCGCAATCGTCTACTAAGCTGTGGGCTAGTTCGTACGCGTCAAGTAAACCTTTCGCGCGTCTAGGGTTTTCGCCATCAAATACGGGAATAATAGCTCGTGCTTCGCTTAGGGACATTCCTCCTCTTGCCCTTCTTGGAGGGGTTTGAAGGACACCGTGTTGACCGCTTCCACCCGCGCCACCGGCGTGCGTATCTTCTAGATTTACGGTTTCTGGCATATTGACGTTATGCGGGATGATAGACAAAGAAAGCTCTGGCAAATCTGTTCTATTGAAGCTATCGGTTTCTTCCGCGTCTCGAAAGGATTCTTCCGAGTCGAACGACCGATTTAAAGTATCTGTGCTTCGATTACGTTTGATCTTTTTGACTGACGGGGAATTTTCTTTCTTGGGGGAACGCGAAAAGGTGAGGTTTCGATTGAAAATTGAGTCTAAGGATCGAGATAATGAGCGCGCGCCTGGTAGTTTTAGACGGTTTACAAGCTCGTCGTTGGACATGCGTATATAGTTCGCTCGCTATTTTCGCGACTGGTTTTGGCGGGTTATAAGAGAAATTGTTCCGTCACTTACAGTATGATGGTCTGGTAGATCTGCATGCTGCTGCTGCTGATCGATCCGCTAGCTGGCATCCTCTCGAAGCTGGTGAATCTGCTTGGCTCGATTGGTCCGCTCTTCGGGTTGACGGTTGTCGTTCTCCGGGTGTCGAGTTTGAACAGCTTTGGGCGCCCGTTGTCCTTGTTCGGCTGGTCCTCGGATACTTGACTGATGTCGTCCTTTTTTTGGCGTTGTGTGAAACTCTCCTTTTCACCTCAGAATTTTAGTCGAGTTCTTGAGTTGTGGCAATCCCACCGCTGCCACCAATGTTGTGCCCGTGCAAGCCGTCACGTGGGGACGAGTTTGGTTGGGACTGATTTATTCGGGATATTGCCAAGGTTGAGTTAATCTCCAACCCAATACTTTCAGTTTTAACTCTAAGTTTATTAAAGATAGTTCGTTACAATCGGGTTAATTGCCTCGAGACCAATGACGCGATAATAATCAGATGTTTCGGTGTCTGATCGCAGAGTGCCCCATTTGGGCGTTGCTTTCCCTTTTTATAAAGTTAGGGGTTAACAATTATTTGTGGAGGTGGTAATGATAAGTGGTGGGCAATCGATCGTCCGATGCCTTGGGGTTATTGTACGGGTAGATCGGAACGGTCGATGCTGAGTTTGATCGTCAGCGTTTTGACATGGCCTCGAAGTTGGAGCGAGGTCTATTCAACTTGCTGAGGGATGCGCTTTTGAAACGGCGCGTGCACGACAGGTCAACTTCCTGTTGCTGGCGATTAATGTCTTGATTTTTATTGAATTGGTTGCTATGCGGGCGCAACACTTGTAAGCGATTATGGCACTAACAGCCATTTATCGCACTTATTGAAATCGTGCCCTATAGCAATGCTAGGGCACAAATAAATCAAGCAATCAATCAATCTCTCTCTCTCTCTCTCTCTCTCTCTCTCTCTCTCTCTCTCTCTCTCTCTCTTAGTTCCTTATGTGAGTACAAGCAGTTGTGATTACCAAGCTCCATCTTTATTTGAACATTCACTACTCCAAACTGCCTGCGGGCCTTTTGTTTCAGGACCCAAGCGTGGTCCTATTCCCTTTGCACCTGCTACTTCACGTGGTTCCATTTTTCCTGGTGCAAAGTGGCTTATCTTCTGGTTTTCATTTTGCTGCTTGTCTAACTCGATCATCGCATCCATTATTATTCCTGCTTTGGTTCTGCGCACGCGCTGATGGCTGAGTGCTTGGTCTCTACATACACTAACTACTACTTGATGTCGTGAGCAGATATTATAACTATCGTACTACAATACACCTACTGCTGTCGTCGTCTCTCCCGAGCTGCTCCGTCTACACCCGAAGATCTCCAAATCGTCACCGAGCTGCCGAGCTGTCTGCTCTCTCCACTACCGCACACTATCTCACCATCGATCGACTGTCGACTGCTCGGCGTCAGTTCTCCTACTGCTCTAATCTGATTGGTTACAATCTTTGCGCTGACTCTCACTGCTTCGCTCTCACTCTGTGGTGTATTACGCCTCAAGTAATCACATGGTTCGGGAATCGCGCGCTACCTCGAGCAGTATGTTCCCGACGCTCGAAGGGAGCGGTTCAAAATTAAGCATAAGTAATATCGGAATAATAAAGCTAGAATAAGTTGCAATAATGCTGTTTCGTTATTAACCCTGCCACCTCCCAAGACACTGCAATCTTGGCGACGAGGACGAGTGAACCCAGTAATCGAAAGTGCAGCTATAGCTGAAAAAAAAAAAAAAAAAAAAAAAAAAAAAAGTGCATGCGATTGGACGCGTTCGAGCAATCGAGATCCACTGCATACGATAGTCTCATGAACAAGGCACAGCAAAACATATTTAAAATATAAAAGTGAATTTATAAAAAGTGGAACGTGTATAGTTTTGCAAACTACGGCCGATGAAGAAAGATATTTCGTGAATATTTCGCAACTGGCATGGCGTCGGGAGCCAGCAGCGATGAAGAAAAGGAAATAACGATCCACAATATTGACTACACAAAAACATCGTGGATTTATAATCTCACGAAGGCACAGTTAATTACTTTACTAACGGACCTGAGAATAGAGTTCAACGATAACAGTGGAATCGACGAACTACGTAATATTTTGAAGCTACACGTACGCGGCGTACAGCGTAAACGAGAAACGGAGCAAAACGAAACGGACACAGTCCCCCAAATAATCCAAACAATACACACAATGACAGAGCACAAAGCATCAAGACTAGAGTTCACGCTAGGGAAAGACGACTGGGAAACATACATAGAGCGATTAGAACTGTATTTCCTTGCAAACGACGTAAAAGCTGAAAAGCACGCGGCAGTTTTGTTGACAAAAATTAATCAGGAAACGTACAGCTTGGTAAGAAACTTATGTGCACCAGCCAAACCAAGCACAAAATCTTACAACGAATTGGTCACGCTCATCCAAGGGCATTTAAACCCCAAACCTTCTGAAGCAATGGAAAGATGCAAATTTCACCAGGCGCAACAAGCAACAACGGAGTCAATAGCAGAGTTTGCTGCAAGACTGAAGCGACTTTTATTACACTGTAATTTCACAGACGTAAACAACGCGGTGCGAGACCAAATCGTATGCGGGCTCAAGGATCATGGGACGAAGAAAGCTCTGTTCCAAGAAGAAAACCTAACATACGAAAAGGCATATAAAATTGCTACACAAATGGAAACGGCAGAGAAGGACGCAACGACAACAGATAAGTGGAAGGGGTCAGCAACGCCGAGCGCGAGTACGACGGATTCGGTACAATTGACTCAACAGTCACAGCAGCAACGCCCTTACAAAAATGTACGGGGATCATTCCGAGGTAGCAAGCAGTACTCGAGAGGAGCGGCGAGGAAAAAATCCCCAGACGATACCAACAGTCAAAACTCGGATCAGCGGAAAATCACCTGCTACTGTTGCGGGAAAGACAATCATCTGGCAAGAGATTGTTTTCAACGCTACCAGACATGCAAAACATGCCACAGAAGAGGACATCTTACAACAATGTGCAGATCGAAGAAATCCGATGTCCAACATCTTGAAACAACGTCAACACAAGAAACGGAGCAGAGGGGAAAAGAGTCTTCAGAGGAATCGTCAGAAGATTTTTTCTGACTAGAAAAAGACGACATCAGCATCAACCAAATAAGAGTCGGTAACGTAAATATTATAGAAAAGTGCACGAACGCGAGACCAATGTACATGAATGTTATTGTAAACGGAACGGCAGTAAAGATGGAAATAGATACAGGAACTTACGTAACGATAATGTCGGAAGAAACAAAAAACAAATATTTCCCTAGTATACGAGTAGAAGCATTGAATAGGCGTCTCACAGCATACGGTAAAGTACCATTGGAACACGTAGGTATTATGACAGGACTAGAGGTCGAATTGGGGGAGAGAAGGGCAACGTTAAAAATGATAATAATGAAGGGATCGGGGCCGACGTTAATTGGAAGACAATGGTTACAGGCGCTAGCACTCTGGCCGTTACCTTTAAACGAAGCAATAAGCGATACGTTGAGCTGCTATAAAATGAATTTAAGTGACGTCACTAAAGAATTTCCGAACAAGTTTCCAAAGTTATTCGGACCGGGAACAGGATTATATAACAAAGGGGCCCTAAAATTAACATTACGAGAGAATTCACAACCGAGAGCGCTCAAAGCAAGACACTTGCCTTTCGCACTGACAGAGAAAGTCGAAAACGAAATAAAAAGATTAGAAGCATTAGGTCACCTGAAAAAAGTGGACCTTAGCGATTGGGCGACTCCAATCGTACCGGTAATTAAGTCGAACGAAACAGTAAGAATTTGTGGAAATTTCAAGCTCACGGTAAACCCGTGCTTAGTAATGGACCGGCACCCATTGCCGTTGATAGACGAAATTTTTTTAGCGTTACAAAACGGCGAGAAATTTTCACAAATAGATCTACAACACGCGTATATGCAGATCCCGGTGGATGAGAAAAGTCAAGACTATCTGACAATAATTACGCATAAAGGATTGTACAAGTATACAAAAATGACAGAAGGGATCTCATCAGGGCCGGGAGACTTTCAGCGAAAAATAGAGCAATGTTTAGTGGGCATCAAGGGAGCGATACCATACTTGGACAACATATTTTGCACCGGTACGAACGACGAGCGACATTTAGAAGTTCTTAACGCGATATTCACACGATTAGAAGAATCCGGTTTTAAAGTAAACATCAATAAATGCGATTTTTTCAAAGATCAATTAGATATTCTGGGATTCGTAATTGATAAAAATGGGCTTCACAAGTCGGAAACAAAAGTCAAGGCAATGATAAACGCTCCGACACCGAGAGATAAGAAACAATTAGAGTCATTCATTGGATTAATAACATATTATTCAAGATTCTTACCGAATAGGGCTGAAAAACTAAAGCCCCTATACGAATGTGGCAAACAAACAGAATTCAAATGGGACGACAGATGCGCAGCGGCATTTAAATGGGTAAAAACGGAGTTAGCATCGCCGAGGGTTCTGGCTCACTTCGACCCTGACGAGGAACTAGTCTTGGCCTGCGATGCATCAGCATACGGAATAGCAGCGATATTATCACATAGATATAAAGATAAATCGGAAAGACCAATAGCGTTTGCATCAAAAATAATCCCAGAATGCGAATTAAACAGAGCCATCATCGATAAGGAAGCCAGTGCGATAGTATTCGGATTCAAAAAATTCTATAACTACATCTTCGGTAAACAAATAATCTTGCGGACTGATCATAAACCTCTGACCCATATTTTTGGCCCAAAACAAGAAATCCCACTCACAGTGGCTAGCCGATTGCAGCGATGGGCATATTTTCTTTCAAGATTTTCATATACAATTGAATACATCAAAGCAGAAAAAAATACTAACTGCGACGCACTATCGAGGCTCCCTATCGATGACGGCACTCCAATTTTCGACAAAGAGTTTACTGCGATAAACTACGTCGAGGAAAGCGAAATGGTAGATGCGAAAACAATTGCGAAAGAGAGCAAAAGTGACAAATTGTTAAATAAAATTATGCGCTGCGTAAAAACAGGGTGGCCAAAGGTAGACGAGCTGAGTGAGGAAGAAAGAAAATTGTACACAAAACGAGACGAATTGTCAGTGGACAAAGGGTGTGTGCTGTGGGGGTACAGAGTGGTGGTCCCAGAAAAATTAAGAAAAAGCGTTCTCCGAGAACTTCACGCATCACACTTTGGAATAGTGAAAACAAAAATGATTGCGAGGTCATACGTGTGGTGGCCGAACATCGACGGTGAAATCGAAAATATGATTGCGGCGTGTACGGTATGTGTGCGAGAGAGAAAAGCACCTACGAGCGTTCCTCTGACACCTTGGCCCTACCCTGATAGGTTCTGGAGCAGGATTCACTCAGACTTTTTGGGCCCGTTCTACGGGCATATGTTCATGATAATTATAGACGCATATTCAAAATGGCCGGAAGTAGTCGACATGCACAAATGCACGCAAGCGTCAAAAGTGATAGAAAAATTCAAGAAAATAATCACAAGACATGGCCTACCGAGACATCTCGTTACCGATAACGGGACACAATACACGAGTAACGAGTTCCAAGAGTTTACAAATAAAAACGGCATCAAGCATAGTTTTACCGCTCCGCACCACCCCGCCACGAACGGGGCAGCGGAAAATTTCGTAGAAACATTTAAGGACAAAGTAGATAAATTAGTAAAAAGCGGCAAATCATTACAGCAGGCGGTGAACTTGTTTTTATTTGACTATAGAACGACGGAACACTGTACGACGGGAAGAACGCCAGCGTAAATGGTGTATATGTTACGTCCTAGCTCTCACGCTAGGCCCCCCATAAATTTTTTCATTAGACAAGTACCATCGGTAGGTACGCTAACTAGCAAACATCATCATTTGTCGATATTAACTGCATACGTACCAATTAGATTAGAATTTAGTATACATTCTAATCCGAATCGCACATATTTCTGTATATATTACATAAGACAAAGTGCAACAGAAACCCTTACAGAGCACCCGTTGTCCTTCAAAGTAACACGTGCGCTCTAGCGTACCCGACTTTCCGTCACCAAACACCCTTCAGCTGTTCTCTACAGGAAATCTCGAAAACACATTAAATCTAAGATGAATGTTTTTCCTCTAACATCATTCCTAATCAAGAGACGCGGCAGCGGCTCGACGCCAAGTATTAAAAAAAAAGCGTAGCGCGAGAGCTGCCGTACTCTTATATACAGTAAAATACGTGTTTTGTGACGTCACAGCAACTTTAAATCGTTTTCACAGGAGAACGGGTTAAGGGAAAAATTTCATATTAGACTCGAATTTTCTATGATTTTTTATCTTTCGAATGGTCCTTGGTAGAACAGAATCCGTTCAGCCAATCCAGAGAAATCTGATATTGAAGATTTTGGACGCGAGGTTTGGGATGCTTTCTGTGTCTTGGAGTCAGAAAGGCGTAAGTTGTCCGCGCAGGCGCTTGGACATACGCCCTTACGCGTCTGGTGGACATTTTCGGCCCGTGACGTCACGCGCTCCGCTGAACGCGGTATCCCCACTCTTCACGCGCCACTGAGCGAGAGAGACAGACTATACGGGCCTCTTTCCGTATGGTTTTCATTGTCTAGGTACCATGGTTTTCCATGCCTCGGTCGACGGCTCCATGGTTTTCGATGTCTAGGTCCACGGCTCCATGGTTTTTTTTGTCTACGTATATTTCTCCATGGTTTCCGTTGTCTAAGTATATTTCTCCATGGTTTTCGTTGTCTATGTATTTTTCTCCATGGTTTTCGTTGTCTAGGTATATTTCTCTATGGTTTTCGATGTCTATGTACATTTTTCCATGGTATATTTCTCCATGGTTTTTGATGTCTAGGTATAGTTCTCCATGGTTTTCGTTGTCTATGTACATTTTTCCATGGTTTTCATTGTCTAGGTATATTTCTCCATAGTTTTCACTCTCTAGGTCGACGACTCCATCGTTTTCGTTGTCCAGGTATATTTCCCCATGGTTTCGATGTCTAGGTATATTTCTCCATGGTTTTCGTTGTCTATGTATTTTTCTCCATGGTTTTCGTTGTCGAGGTATATTTCTCTATGGTTTTCGATGTCTAGGTATAGTTCTCCATGGCTTTCGTTGTCTATGTACATTTTTCCATGGTTTTCATTGTCTAGGTATATTTCTCCATAGTTTTCGCTCTCTAGGGCGACGACTGCATCGTTTTCGTTGTCCAGGTATATTTGTCCATGGTTTTTGATTTCTAGGTATAGTTCTCCATGGTTTTCGTTGTCTATGTACATTTTTCCATGGTTTTCGTTGTCTAGGTATATTTCTACATAGTTTTCGCTCTCTAGGTCGACGACTCCATCGTTTTCGTTGTCCAGGTATATTTCTCGATGGTTTTCGATGTCCAGGTCGACGGCTCCATGGTTTTCGATGTCTAGGTCCACGGCTCCATGGTTTTTTTTGTCTAGGTATATTTTTCCATGGTTTTCGTTGTCTAGGTATATTTCTGCATAGTTTTCGATGTCGAGGTATATTTCTCCATGGTTTTTGATGTCTAGGTCCATGGCTCCATGGTTTTTGCTGTCTAGGTATATTTCTCCATGATTTTCGATGTCTAGGTTCATTTCCCCATGGTTTTCGTTGTCTAGGTCAAGAACTCCATCGTTTTCGTTGTCCAGGTATATTCCTCCGTGGTTTTCGATGTCCAGGTCGACGGCTCCATGGTTTTCGATGTCTAGGTCCACGGCTCCATGGTTTTCTTTGTCTAGGTATATTCCTCCATGGTTTTCGATGTCTAGGTATATTTCTGCATAGTTTCCGATGTCCAGGTATATTTCTCTATGGTTTCCGATGTCTAGGTATATTTCTGCATAGTTTCCAATGTCCAGGTATATTTCTCTATGGTTTTCGATATCTAGGTATATTTGTCCATGGTTTTCGTTGTCTATGTATATTTCTCCATGGTTTTCGTTGTCTAGGTATATTTCTTCATGGTTTTCGATGACTAGGTCGACGGCTCCATAGTTTTCGATGTCTAGGACGACGGCTCCATGGTTTTCGATGTCTAGGTCCACGGCTCCATGGATTTTTTTGTCGAGGTATATTTCTCCATGGTTTTCGATTCCTAGGTATATATCTCCATAGTTTTCGCTGTCTAGGACAACGGCTGAATGGCTTGCGATGTCTACTTTCAGGGCTCGACCAGGGTTCCCGACGGAAGGTCTTAAAGGGACCGACTCAGAGTATTATCGCGGGGTTTCTAAGGGATCACCCGAGAGTCTTGACGGGGCTTTTTTTAAAGGGTTGACAATAAGATCTCAGTTGAAGTTTTTATGGGATTGATCAAGAATCTTGCCGGGCCTTTTATAAAGGATCAGTCAGGAGTCTGAACGGGATTTTTTAGGGGGTTGAACGGCGGTCTCGACGGAAGTTTTTCGACCTTAGAACGGTAATCTTATTTTATTTTTCCCATTCCTGTAACGTAGGGTCATGAATGACCCCAATTTTGGAAAATTCATATCTCTGGTAAAATGAAACAAAAAGGGTTCAACTTGGGCTCATTCTTTTCATTTTTTAATGCAGAATCACGTGAGCCCGGAACAATTTTGCTCGGAGTAAAAAAATTAGTCGAAAATGCGACGAAACAATAAAAAAACGGGAGAATGAAGGAGAAGGGCGGGAGGATGAAGGGAGAAATCCCGCCAGGACTTTTTTGAGGGATTAGCGAAGAGTCTGGATGGGATTTTTTAAGGGGTTGACCAAGAATCTGAATGGGAGTTTTCAAAAGATTAATCAAGAATCTCGCCGGGACTTTTATAAGGGATTGTCCAAGAGTCTGGACGGGATTTTTTAAGGGTTAGACTAAGCGTCTCGACGCTGTAATTTCAACAGATAGGCCGAGAGTCTGGACGGGATTTTTTAAGGGGTTGATCATGTCTGTCGCTGAGATTTTCTGAAGTGATTGACGGAAGGGGTATGGACGGAAGTTTTCTGAGGGATAAAGTAGGACCGTTACGGAGACGTTTTTCATGGGATTCCTAAAGAGTCTCACCGCGGCTTTTTTAAGAGATTTATCCAGATTCTCGTCAAGACTCATTTCAGCAGATCGACCAAAAATCCTGCCGAGACTTTTTCAAAGGGTTGGCCAAGAGTCTGGACGGGATTTTTTAAGGTGTCGGCTAAGAGTCTCGACGAGGTTTTTTTAACAGATTGGCCAAGAGTCTGGACGGGATTTTTAAGGGGTCGCGACGGAATTTTTTCAAGGGATTGACTGAGGGGGTCACTTAGGTTTCTTTAAGCGATTGAGCACGAGTCTCTTCGAGGTTTCCTTAAGAGATTAAACGAGAGTCTGTACGAGAGTTTTTCAAGCGATTGATCATGTCTCTTTTCGAGATATTTTAAGAGATTTACCAGCGCTGTCGACGAAAGTTTTTGAAGAGATTTGTCTTCTCTCCTGAACAACCAACCAGAACGAATAATCCCTCTATTATTAAAAAAAATGTTGATGAATATCCTACTTTCCAAAAAGAAGTGAAATCCGTGGAAAAATACTTTATAAAAGTAAAAAAAAAAAGACGCCAAGTATTAAAAAAGTGTAACCTCAGTTGGAAAATTATGACTCAATTATCTTTATATTACTTTGTATAAAAATTTCCCCATCATTTAAATTGTGATAAATATGGCCCTTCCCAAAAAGGAAAGAAATCCGTGGAAAAATACTCCAGAAAAGTAAAAAAAGAACGCCAACTATTAAAAAATCGCAACCTCAGTTGGAAAATAACGACTCAATTTTATTCTTGATATCACTTTGCAATGAAACACTTTTGATTTACTATATTCATGTATTTTACTTTTTCTTCACTGCGAACAATCTTTTGACCTTCATCAAAATCTTCTCAAAAATTTTCAAACTCAATTGAGACAAAAAAAAAATGAAATCATTGCAATATAGCCAAGAATTCATAAATGAGTGGCAAAATTTCACAGACGAACGTGCGCCCTCGACACATTCGGTTCAAGGGTTTCCCCATTTCGGAGGATTCCGGCATGATTATCCCGAATATTATGATGACTTCATGCTAGCTAAAGATCATGAATGCACGTACAATACAATTCCACGGGGAACGAAACATAAAAAAGGGCACGTTTGCGTACAAGGGCACGCGTACACGTACACGTACTTACCGCACGAATTCACTGCAAAGATTATACAAAAACTTGGCGTGCATGGTTTTCAAAAATAATTTCGGCGAAGGAATTCCTCATCCATGTTTACCCGTACTGGGGTAGCCGCTGAGAGGGGGGCGGGAACAGACGGGATACATTAAGAAACAAAGAGACAAAATGGCACATTTAACACCGCGTTCGGCGTTGACTGTCCTTCCTCGGTGCATAGGATACTTCGCAGCAGGGGGTTCAGCGGGCGATATTCAATTGGGGGAGAGTTCGCGAATCTCATAGCATAGCTCGTCTTCAATACAAACTGACTTATGCTATCCGAAGATGAAAATTCTCTCATCATAGACGGAAAACAAGGTGATCGATTAACAAAGAGACAAAAGTTCGAAGTGATCCAAACAGTGTAGAACTGATCCGCTCACGTAAGCGTAGACAGCAAAAAGCGAGATGGACAACTCCGTCTACGTATGCGCGAGCGGATCAGTTCTACACTGTTTGGATCACTTCTAACCCTAAAGAACACGACTAAGGCCCGGTTCCATAACTCTCGGTGAAGTTGGTAAACGGGGTTTAATGAAAAACGCGCGTTCCGCAACTCCTTTATCCACGCTTAAGCCACAGTTTCGTCGGTCAAATATAACCGGCCGAGATTGGGCGTTTAACGGGCTAAACATCCGTCATATATAGGTTATGGGTGTATGAGTGATGTGTATGTGCCAACTGACAGCTCGCTCGCTGCTTGCGAAATCTCATTTCTTAACCTATAACTTCCTGTTTCTCTCTGTGTAATGTGTATTAACCCTCAGTAGACACATATGGGTGTTGGGTGTCCAGCACATTCAGCGAATGCCATTAATTTCTCCTTTTTCGTATATATTACCATTAAATATATAACAATAATTAAAAAGAATTTTTATCCATCACCCACACTGCAGGCTCTTTTCCCATATATCGAAAACTACTTTCCTGAATTTTTCAGATTTTCTCAACACGTCCAAAAGTACACTAAAAAAACAGTAGGGCGCCTGACCCATGTGTGTCTAGGACGGTGCACTAATTGTACTGTGTGTTTACGGAGGGTTAACAGTAATTCGAGTGGACACACAAATAATAATGTTGCCAAAACATAGCAGGCAGACGAATTATCGATGCTCTATTATCGTCTTTAGTCAGAACTCAAAGATTTTTTTAACATGGAAGACCAAAAGCTGTGAAAAAACGAATTTTGATGAATTTTATGACATCGATTTACCCGCTCGACTTCGCTTATCGAATGAAAATGTATTTGAAGTCCTGCAGCAAATACGTCATGAAGTGGAGCATCGAAAAGAATATTCAACGTATCCCTTCCACACTGTCCCATTCCAGAAAGCCAATCATCGAAGATATTTGAAAAGGAATAAGCGCTCGGTTGGAGTTATTTCTAATGGAATATAGGTTTCCAAAAACCCCGGTTAAAAGTGCACTGTGGAACGCAACTGCGATAAATCGCTTGTTAGAGCAGCGGTTAGATTCAACGTTCGGTTACTAAATCTCGCGTTTAACCTCGAGTCGTGGAACTAGGCCTAAAATGGCACATTTAACGCCGAACGCGGTGTTTTCAGGACGAGTCGTAGCCAAGCGCGCGAGGCGGAGATGAGGACTGTCCTTCCTCGGTGCATAGAATACTTCGCAGCAGGGGGTTCAACGGGCGATATTCAATTGGGGGAGAGTTCGCGAAATTCAACTAGAAAATACTGTCGTTTATCCCGTATAGTTTGTCTTTAATACAAAGTGACATATGCCATCTAAAAATGAAAATTCTTCTATCATAGACGGAAACGAGATGATCATTAAACTGGTACATTCAATTATCTTTTGTCTTCCCGAAATTATTTTTGAAAACCATGCACGCCAAGTTTTTGCATAATCTTTGCAGTGAATTCGTGCGGTAAGTACGTGTACGTGTACGCGTGCCCTTGTACGCAAACGTGCCCTTTTTTATGTTTCGTTCCCCGTGGAATTGTATTGTACGTGCATTCATGATCTTTAGCTAGCATGAAGTCATCATAATATTCGGGATAATCATGCCGGAATCCTCCGAAATGGGGAAACCCTTGAACCGAATGTGTCGAGGGCGCACGTTCGTCTGTGAAATTTTGCCACTCATTTATGAATTCTTGGCTATATTGCAATGATTTCATTTTTTTTTGTCTCAATTGAGTTTGAAAATTTTTGAGAAGATTTTGATGAAGGTCAAAAGATTGTTCGCAGTGTATTATTTCTCCGAAAAACCATTAATAAGAAAACGTTTTTCCTTCACATCGTCTCTAATATTATTTTCTCTCTGTTGAAATTCATTATCTCAAATCAAGCACACCCGAAAATATTCCCACACGCCTAAAGTCGTAAAACTTGCTCTCCTACAAGTCAAGATGTGCACGTGCAACCACTTGCATCTAGAGCAATCTCGCCCCTTTTTAGGAAGTCTAGGCGACAGCCTAATTCTAATGACTTTTCTTCCAATCATATTTCCAGAAAAGTCCTCGCTTCCAAATACAAACCAATCACAAATTAATAACTCTAAATTAATGACTCCTAGACCAATCCTTATATTTGACTATAACAAAATCTATCCCTTCTACAGCATCCTACCCCCAGAAAATCCAAAAGAACTCCTAGCCGAGGACCCAAAATTATTATTTTAAAAAGTTAGTTAGCATCGAGAGTCCGAGTCGACAAGCCAACCAAAAATCTTCAACAAACTATTCTACGCGTTTCCAAGTGTTAAACTCGACTCATAAAATTCTCAACGAATAATTCCGATAATCAAATAATAGCTAACTCCGGAAATAATCTCACGTTAAAATAAGCGTAAAATTACATCAACGAACAATTGTGAATTCAGTGTAAAACCAACCAACAATCTCATTCAAACAAATAAAACCATTTTATATTTTGTTAACTTCAACAAAATAAAAGGTGTTAAACATTATTCTAAAAAAGGGTCTACAAGGCTCAAGTGGTCAACAACCCACTCAAACCAACACCTACCAAACCAAATTCGTTTAAAATATAGTATTCTGCAGCCGGTAACCGCAGACTTCAGCGTCAACGACGTCAGTCAGTCGGTAAGTCGGTTTCAATCGTTCGCTAGTAAGCCGAACATATACTATCTCATCGAGACCCTGCTCTCGGGACGTAACATATAAACGGGAATTGAGAACTCGTTTTGATTTATTGAGGCCAGACGTCGGTGGGAATGTTATTGATAAACAAATAACTCAAATTAGGGACAAAAATGGTAAGCGAAACGTCGAATTCCAAGTCGGCGAGAGAGTAATGACCAATGATTTCAGTACACGTAACGATAAGCGAGCCGAAGGAAAAATTGTACAGAAATTGTCCCCGGTAACGTATCGAGTTGAAACCGTATCTGGAAAAACCTGGAAGCGACATGTTGATCAAATCGTGAGGTATCCAGAAGCGAACGCCAGCGCGGCGGGCGATACCAGACCAGTCGACGATAATCCACCGACCGGACTACGACGTTCCGAACGGCTAAAGAACAATTAAAGTAAGGCAAGAATTTAAGAGGGAAGAATTGTAGTGTATTACGCCTCAAGTAATCACATGGTTCGGGAATCGCGCGCTACCTCGAGCAGTATGTTCCCGACGCTCGAAGGGAGCGGTTCAAAATTAAGCATAAGTAATATCGGAATAATAAAGCTAGAATAAGTTGCAATAATGCTGTTTCGTTATTAACCCTGCCACCTCCCAAGACACTGCACACTCTATTTGCCCGAAATCTCCCGAGTTCTGACGGACTTCTGCGTTGCTCATTGCCATCTCGCTTGTGGCTGTTCTCTTTTGCTATCACGAATATCGATACTGGTCTGCTATCGATTGCTCTGCGCGCGATCTTGCATCGCTGTCAACTAAACGAACGAGCCCGAAGTGCTCCGACTGCCAACGAACTCTCCCGAGCTGTCAGTTTACCGCTGTCTCGCTGTGCTTTCCATTTCCAACTTTACTATTTGTGATCATAGTGAACATCATTGACTGCATGCGTGTCTTTACCATGTCTCGCTGCATGGTCTGCAAAAAACCACTAAAGAAAACTGAACGATTTTTCACGTGTACCGGAGACTGCGGCGAGTTATGTCATATCGATTGTGCAACTGTAAAATATGAGTATGATCATCGGGATCTTCTTGCTTCATTGTCATTCCGTTGTGTTGACTGTGCTCTACAACGTTCTTTCCTTACATCGCGTACACCTGACTCGTCGCCGCCTCAGAGCATGCTGCAACTGACAGAGCCTACCTTGGCGCCCACGTCTGCGGGGATTGCGCCAGCGAGCTCGGATAAGATTGATATTGTCCTTACAAGGAAGGTCACCTTACTGTACCCCCACAACCTGGGTCAAAAAAATTATATTTTGTAGTTCACACCAAAGTATAAACCCTCACAAAAAATTAGCGGCCCACTCGCATATTTAAGGGGTGAAATTAATTCTCAAAAATCGGTGGTTTTTTCGTTTTTCGCTGATATATTTGAAACAAAAATAGATACTCCAAAAGTTTAAATAGCAAAGTTGTTCATTTTTCAGTGCTCTGCAATAATATGTAGTCGAAAATTATATAGATTTTTTTTTTTCATTTTCATAAAAAAACGGGTTTTTTTACACATCTTTCTCTATCTTTTCATAATAAAACGTAATTATTCCGACTCCACATTTAATGATATCAATCTACATTTGTTTTTTACGTCTCAAGAGATTATGGAACCGGAAAGTTATTTTTTTCAAACGCAAAATCTTTTATAGATTTGGACTGATTACATTTCCTTATCATAATCAAACTGTGAGTTGGACTGTTTGAAATACGTCATATTTTTTCATGATATCCTATTTGAGATGTTTAAAACCGTCATATCAGTAAAAAATGAGGCTCTATATAAACCGACTCTTGCCACATTTAAGTTAGCATTGACGGTTTCCGTTCATCAAAGTTCTGTAGTTATAGGAGTGCATTATCAAGAACGCAGTGAATACTGTGGACGTTTTCAAAAATGTATATCAATCCCGTGAATGTCATAAATATTTTGTCGACTTATTTTATGATGATGAATTTGCCCGAAACACCAGTGAATGAGAGTGAAATGAAATTAGCAGATACAATTAAAGAGTTTTTAATTGAAAGCATAAACACATACACGAGAATCGAAATTGAAGAAGACGAAAGCTTGGATTTTCAAGAACAATTCAAACACCATGAGCCTAAAAGCATAGAAGACAGTGAATTGGAATGGGATTCAATTTCATCTGATGAGGCAGATAACTCTCAATGTACAAAAAATGAAGATGAGATTTCATTCGATTACAAGAAAAAAGCTGTGGAGTTTTGGAGAAGTGGAAAAACAAAAAATTTAAATATTCATACAGTTGCACACCGTTTTAAAAAAGTTATTTCTAAAACACAATTGAAGCGATGGGCTCATCAAATCAATAAAGGTGGGACTCATAAAGAAAAATTGAATGAGATATCTCAATAAACTTTAAATCGCTTCATTGAAGCAACTGAATGTGGCAAGATAGTACACGATATTGATTTGCGACGATGGGCTTTGATCGCACATAAAAATTTCATGAATTCCGATGCACGATTCAAATCGTCAAAAAAATGGGTGAATAAGTTCAAAAGAGCACATCGCATTACGTCTCGGAAAATTACAACATTTATTACCCGGAAAACTTTAGAAGACTCAAAAGATCTTAAAAAAATGGCTGAAGAGTTTACAAATAACGTGAAATCTGTTATCAACGACCTTGGTCCGGAAAACGTTTACAATTCAGATCAAAGTGGATTTCAATTTGAAATGCATTCTGGTCGCACTCTTGAGAACCAAGGATCAAAAGAAATTGAATGCGTTGTTCAATCAATATCTTCAACAACTCATTCTTATACCATTCAACCAACGATATCCGCCGATGGAAAATTACTTTCACCGTTAAATCTTGTATTCAAAGAAATCGGTGGTGACTTTGGCCCACGCGTAGAAAAAACGTTATTCAAACCCTCAAACGTTTTTGTTTCGGCATCGAAATCTGGAAAGTTAACATCAGGTAAGAACTATTTAAATTTTACATTCTTGTGGCTATTAAATATTGCAAACCAAATCAAATTAAATATTCCTTTCGTTTTTTCGACAGATCATTTCAAACAGTGGCTAACCGAAATCTATTTTCCGAATGTTGGCGACAACAGTGCGCTTTTAATCGACTCCTGGAGTGGACACTGTTCAGAAGTAGTTGATGTAGTAACTCCTCCTAACAAAAAAATTGCATTAAAAAGAATTCCAAAAGGAACAACAGGACAAATACAACCATTAGATGTGTTTGGTTTTCGAATATGGAAAAATTTTGTTCGGCATTTTTCAGATATAGTAATTCTTTCCGGTAGCGATATAAATCTGCATTTAAGGAACAACATCATCAAACTGCAGTCACTTGTTCACAATCAACTGTCTTCCCCACGTTATATTGATATGCTTAAATATGCATGCTACAAAAGCGGGTACATAGAAAAAACACCCCCTGAGTTCATCAATCCGGTGACGTTTGGTTTTGGAGATAATTCGGAATTACGATGTCACATTTGTGGTGATTTAGCTGTTATAACATGTTCGTGGTGCAAAAAACCTTTATGTGTCAAACACTTCTTTGAGGAGTATCATTATTGCAATGAATACATTCCATAATACGAAGCGAAGAAACTGATAAGTGCATTGTCTGCTTTTTTTCCTGTCATGAGTACCAGACATTTTCATAGCTATATATGAATTAAAGGTTTCTAGTAAATAAAAAAACGACATGGATTTTAAATAAAGTTTTATATAAATTAAAAAAATATCATGTGATAGTTACTCGCTTGTACTAAAATGGATGCACAAAACTAAGCTAGATGTAAAAGATTTGTGAGTATTCTACGATAAGGATGGAGCAGCATATCTGTGGATTTAATAAACCTATATATGAATATGAACATGTTCCGTTTGACGGATTTGTCAACCTTGTTTAATTTTCAGGCGAAATAAGAACTTTTTCAGTGATCAAATGACGAAAAATGTATTTAAAAAGACGTTTTTTTCAAATAAAAAAAAAATTCCAATTTTCGATTACATGTTATTGTAGAGCACTGAAAAATGAACAACTTTGCTATTTAAACTTTTGGCGTATCTATTTTTGTTTCGAAGATAACAGCGAAAAACGAAAAAACCACCGATTTTTGAGAATTAATTTCACCCCTTAAATATGCGAGTGGGCCGCTAATTTTTTGTGAGGGTTTATACTTTGGCGTGAACTAAAAAATATAATTTTTTTGACCCAGGTTGTAGGGGTACAGTAAGGTGACCTTCCTTGTTAGTCAACTACAAACACTTACTACATCTGTCAATAATATGAACACAACTATGTCCGGGTTTGTGGAAGGAATGGAGGACTTAATGTCGAAGGTTGCAAAACTAGATTCTTCCCAATGTGAAGTACTTAAGATATTTTCGGAACTCGATGCTAGATTCTCTCATGAGATCGCTGCGGTAAACTATAAACTTGATAATGTTGTCTCTTGCCTTAAATCCTCAATTCTTCGTGCGGAGCTCAGCATATCGGGCATACCGGCTGAACTTGATGAAGCACCTGAGAATATCGTCGAGAAAGTATTTTCAGCGATCGACTCAACAGTCTCAACTGATTGCATCTCTGATATACGAATATTACCGTTGAAACTCCGACGACAGAATGATGGCCAAACATCAGAAGGCACTTCTACTTGACTCAATTCAACCTCTAAAACATTTCTAGTCTCGCTCAACTCTACAATTATCCGCGAACAACTGCTTAGCAAGATTAGAGCTAAAAAACGCTTAACGGTCAGTGAAGTTTTCGATATCTCTCATCAGGGCCGGGTTTATGTCAATGAGCATCTGCCATCGCATACTTACCATCTGCGAAAGCTTGCTAGGGCATGGGTGATTGAGAAGGGTTGGAGGTCGTGCTTCACCGAAGCGGGAATCATTTATGTCTCTAGGGCTTATCGCTCTCCTCCCCTTATGATCACCTGTGAGGCCGACCTTGATCTTATAATTTGACAACCACCAGTAAAGAGCAACTGTAATCCTAGTGAACTGAATGCGATTAACTTCCAAAAACCTATTTCTTCTATTGCCCGAACCTTTAACGTCACCCAGTTCAATGCGAATTCCTTGCTAGCTCATTTTGAGCAGTTCTCGGCACACTTCACTTGCAGTGATCTGTTTTTTCACGCTATTGCTATCACCGAAACCTGGTTGCAATCCCGGATATCCGACGACCTTATAAAACTTCCGAACTACACCTTGATTCGCAATGATAGGGATTGTAGTCATGGTGGTGGGGTGGCTGTATACTGTAACGAAGATTTTCCCCGGAGGGTCCATCTTGTCCCTTCTCGGCTCACCTCGCCCCTCGCGCACTCCCAACGGTCGCGAGAGTGGACTGGACGCCAGATACAAAGTATCGCCGAAATAATTTCGACTTTTTATTCGCCCACTCTCACCAGACTTAATTGACCAGGGTACGCGAGAAACGATGGTGACCGAGGTGGTCCGGCTACTCAGCCCTATAGCTGAGATACAAACGGTAGAGGGGGGTGATTCTTTGGGGAAGACTAACGGCACGAACAAAGATAAAATAAGGGTAGCCGACACACAAGTTAAAAATGTACAAGAAAATTTATTCAGGAAATATGCTGGCTCGCGATGACAATGTTTCGGTCAGGTACCGGGTCGACGCGTTGTCACCCGGTTCGTAATCGCAACTTTTCGTAGGAGATTCAATGACCGAGCACGAGGAAGCGGGCGCGAACAGGGCCGGGAGGGCCGAGCCCACGCACGGCGAGGCAATTAACGGCTTGGACCGAAGGTAACGCCAAGGGACGTAATTCGCTTGCGATCTCCTGAGCGTAGGTAAGGCCCGTGGTCGACGGGAGAAAACTACCGCACGCTACCAATGACCAGCCCACGATTTGAAACGAGGAACCCGAACTCAACACCGCGGGCGGCCATGATGACGCGGGTGACGCGTGACCAGGGCCGAAGAAGGTAGTGGAGATCGCGGCGATACTTTGGCATGGCCGCGAACAGAATCGTCCGGGTAGGTAACCGGCTCGCGACCGAGGGATCCCCGATTGGGGAGGTAATCGCCCGACTCAAATTTACAGCGTTTAGGTAACAGGAGGCGCGTGTAATTCGGTCTGGCGAGAGGTAGGCAGCGAGGCAGTAAAGGTCGCAAATAATAGTACGCGAATTACTAACGGCAATAGCGAGGCCGAAGCGCTACATACAAAATTACGCATGACAGAATACGCGACAAAACGAAGAGAAAAACGCAATCTCGAATTTTCAGAAGAGTCAGAGCGTCCGAAAGGTAGAAAATACAATAACAGCACATGAGCGGCGAGGTACGAGGCAGCCGAGGTAAACAACCGAGCGCGAGGCTCGGGAGGTAGGCGCGCCCGCTCGGACTCGACGTGGCCTCCGTAGAGCCCACGCGAGCGAGAGAGATGCGGCGAAAACAAGCGCACACGCCGCGCCACGCAATAGAAACTTTTAGGCAGCAGCGAGAGTTTCCGAACGATATGTGACGCAATTCGAATTTTTATCGTTCGCAAAACGAGACATAGTCGCAGGCAACAGCAGGTAATCACGGCTCGAGCAGAAGGCAATCAGAGCGTGATGCAAGGAAACTCTAAACGCGAATTCAAAGAGGCGAACCTCGAGCGAGACGAAGAATCGCACGGGCTCTAAAGGTTCAGGAACGGGACCAAAATCAAAGGCATCGACCCGATTAATTAAGCGACGAAACGACGAAATATTCGTAAAGTTAGTGGAGAGTTCGAGGAGACAACGGCGAACAATAAGCCGGAGCTCTCAACTCGATCGATCTCCTCTCGACACGCCAAAAAGACACGATCGCCGGAATAACCGCGACGATTCGTTATTTCGGGATAGTACTAAATGGGCACAATTAATCCGGTCGATGCGGGAGAAAAATGAGGGAAGGACTCACCAGAGAAGTCCTCTCGTCACGAGGGTGGCAAAGATGGCATCGGTCCTCCCGGGGCGCACGCTGAACAGAGACTGATTCTCGTAATCCCGGGAGCCGGCTCGCCAGCGATTCGCCGGCATCCCCACCACGTCAGACCCATAAGTCCCCCCCCAGACCCACGTCAGACACATAAGTGGGCCGCGATTCAAACACCCTTCCTCTTGGGGATCCGGCCGACGTTACTAAAGGATCGGCGGGGAGGCCTCCTTCGCGACCCGAAGCGTCCATCGGGGCGCGGTGGGCCCACTCCGCCACCCGGCAATACATACCCCAGGACTAATCCCGGATCCCACCTGACGAGGCGCCGCTACTCACGGACCACGGTGCCCGAATTCGCCGCCGTGGACGGTGCAACTCTCGGCTGCTGTACGGCGAGGAGACCACGGGAGGCGTTCATTAAATGGCCATCGAACCAGCGTGGTCTCCGATCGTCCACGTCGCGGGCTAAGATGATGTGGACCGCGACCAGCAGAGGAATGAGGCCCTCACGAGCACCAGGAACACGGAAGAGAGACTACTTGAGGTATCTTAAGGTATCTCGTCCCAGCGAGGGACGAGAACGTAGGTAGGCGCGGGGTGCCGACTGTCCCCAGGTAATTTCAGGTAATCCACTACGAAAGGGGCTTCTCGCCCAATACGTCCCGGGCGAATGTCGTTCGCGAGGTCGCGAACACGCCAGACTCTCCCTCGAAATTAACGCGAGCGTTACCGAGTTATCTCGGGTCGGTAACGTAGGTATCCCAGGTACGATCTCAACTCGCGTGGCTTACCTCGGCGCTCGTTAACAAAATAATATATGCCGCCGAAGAGTTAATAACAGAAAAAAATGGGTACTTAAGGCTACAACGGTTGAGTCTCTGATAGCGCGTCACCCAGGGAATCGATGAAGTCGGTCGAAAATGGACGGCGAACCCGGTCCACTGGTCGAAAACCCTCCGTGCGAGTGGCGAGGCGAAAATGTCACGTCACAATACACACACAACTCATTAGACATAAATTTTTGTATGCATCTGCGAATACCTCACTCAATGAGCCTGAATATTTACTGCTCGAACTGAGCTCCTCCTCATGCAACCCAATACTTTTAGCAGTGCTCTACCGGTGACCAAAAGGTCACTTTCTTAATAGTTTCTTCTCTACTCTTATGCAATACCTCTCCACTTATAATAACTTTATACTAACAGGCGATTCAAACTCCAATCTTCTTACTTCGCCAAAGCTAGATCACGAAGCCACCTCACTTCGTGATCTAGCTTTCGCGCACTCTCTCCATATCGTAGATTCTGATGCGACTTTTCACACATCTACCTCACATTCATGGCTTGATGTATTTATTATTGATTCAGAGGACAAATTGTGTCGCTTTGTGAAAAGTGTGACACCTTTTACCGCAGGTCATGATCTAATCGAACTCCCATACGCTTTTGATTGTAACCCGCGACCCTCACGCACCATCACCCGGCGCTGTATTAAACAATTCGACCCGATAACTTATCGTAACCGGCTTATACCCTCACTTAGTCTGCTGGCGTTTGAGAGTCCTTCGGCACATGCGATCGACAACTATGTCGATAACTCAAACTACTCACTTTCTTCGGCGTTCGATTCTCTTGCTCCTTTGCGCACAAGCCCATGTTCCGTGGTTCACCGATGAACTTAAGCAGCGAATAAGATTCAAGAATTCATTGTACAGGAGAGCCGCTCGTTCCGGTGACCTGCGTAACCTTGTGATCTATACAGAATTTAGGGATAAATTAACAACCGATCTTAGACAGGCGAGGGACGTTTATTGTTGTGCAAGGCTGGCGGGAACATCGGACTGCACACGGTTATGGTCTGAGCTCAGAGGCCTTGGACTTATCAAACCAACAACAGCATCCTGCTCCAATTACTTCTCTGCAAACGATCTTAATACTTCCTTTGTCGCTATATCTTGCTCTGCTCCTCACTATGATTTCGAGTCTTTTCGATCTAACGGTGTACCTCTCAACTCAGATTGCGTTACATTTGAGTTTTCTCCGGTAACCACTGCGAGTCTCCTATCCGTAGCTGCTCGCTCATTTTCATCGTCTCTATCAGCTGGTCCCGACGGTATTTCTGCATTTGCTCTTAATTCTGCACTTCCAGCTATTATTACGCCTCTCTTAAATCTCTTCAATGCATCCTTTGACACTGGTCACTCTCCATTGCTCTGGAAACGTGCCCATATTCGACCTCTGCTCAAAACGAATCCTCCAAAGTCACTATCTGACTGTCGACCAATAGCCAGTTTGTCTGTCTTATCCAAACTATTAGAACGCATCGCTCATGACCAAGTTACGTCATTCATTAACTCGAACAACCTCTTTGATCCTCGACAGGCAGGCTTTCGGAAAGGTCACAGCGAGCAAACCGCACTGCTTCGCGTCTGCCAGGACATACGGCAAGCTGTTGACGATCGTAAAGTTACACTTCTTGTAATTTTCGATTTTAGCAAAGCCTTTGACCTAGTTTCTCATCCTATTCTTCTGTCCAAACTGCGCTCACTTGGCTTTGGTGACGAAGTATTAAACTGGTTCCATTCTTACCTAACTGGTAGATCTCAGGCAGTGATTGACCAGTCAAGCCGGTGTTTTCAATGGCTAAGCACATCAGCTGGAGTACCGCAGGGTTCCGTTCTTGGGCCTCTGCTTTTCTCACTCTTTGTAAATAATATTGGGGATAATCTTAAGTATTCGCAGCACCTTGCCTTTGCCGATGACCTTCAGATCTATCTGAGCTGCCTGCCGTCGCTTTTACTCGATGCAATTGACAAGATTAGTCACGATGTTGCCGCAATTGCACATTTTGCGGAACTTAATGAACTCAAACTAAATCTGGGTAAATCCAACATTCTCATCTTGGGTAGCGGTTCGTATATCAACCGCATTGATCTTGAAAATTTGCCGCCGATAATGGTCAATAATGTAACTCTCCCTTACGTGAATGAGGCGCGTAACCTTGGTGTTACTATGTCCTCAAACCTCTCATGGAACAGACATATCCTTACAATCTTTAAGCGTATCCACTTTACTCTGTTCAGGCTAAAATACCGTCGCAACACCCTATCTAGGAAACTCCGCACTGTTCTTGTCTCTTCTCTGATATTTCCCATTATTGACTACTGCTGCCTTGTATATATTGATCTTACTGGTGAACAGGAACTAATATTGCAACGTTCGGTAAATTGCGCCATTCATTTCATTTTCAACCTGAGGAGAGATGTCCATATTTCTCCTTATCGACGTGAGCTGGGTTGGCTCAGCGTTAGATCGCGGCGTCTATATTTTCTGGGCGTCAGTATGTTCAAAGTTGTACACGGTCTAGCCCCCCCTTACATCACTGAACTCTTCACACCAGTTACAGAGTCGCTGCGACCATCACGTCAGGGTGTGCCCGACCCTTTTTCCATTCCACTTCATCGAACCACAACTCTACGTAACTCCTTCGTCCTATCTGGGATTTACTTCTGGCATTCTTTACCGCCTGAAATTCAACGCCTATCGCCTCTTTGTTCCTTTAAACCGAAGCTATTTAGCTACTTGTTTGATAGAGAGCTCGTCAACTGATCGTAGTGGTTCTCCTGCTCATGGGTGCTCGTGCATTTTCTCCACTGCTATTGCGTTTGTTTTTGCGTCTGATTACTTGCTCTTCTGCTTCGCTTTCTTACTTGCCAGGCATCAATTATTATAATTTCTTTTGCATTTAAATCTAACACTTGTCTTCACGCTCGATCTAAGTACTAACTTTAGCTTAAGCCTATGATAAGCTCACGACTACTAAATTTACTGCTAGTTTCTAAGTTACCTTAATAGTCTGTACTGACACTCATTTATTATATTTACTATTCATGTACTGCTTTGTTCTCTACTCTTGTTCGCGCTACTTGGTCCATAACCTCGTATCGCTCACCATAAACTTAATCAATCAATCAATCAATCTCTCTTTCTCTTTCTCTATAGATAGAGTCATAGAAAATTTGAATATAAAAAAAGGATCAGTAAAGGATGTAACAACGGAAATGATCAAAATGGTGTGGAAAGGTAACGCAAATATAATCCCAAAGATCTTGAATAGATTTATGGAAGAAGAAAAAGTCCCGGACGATTGGAAAACAGCAATAATTCATCCTATACCCAAAGTGTGTGGCAGTAAAAAAGCTGAAGAATATAGGCCGATAAATACTCTCCCAATCTATGAAAAAATATTAGAGGAACTTGTAAAAACACAAATATTAGCACACCTCGATAAAAATAAGACGATCAGAAATGAACAGTCTGGATTCAGAAAAGGATATTCGTGTGAAACTGCGCTACAAAATTCATTAATTGAATGGACAGTGAAAATGGATGACAGCCAATTGATAGGAGTAGTATTTATTGATTTTAAAAGAGCATTTGAAACGGTCAATAGGGAGGTACTCATAAAAAAATTGAAAAAATATGGGATTGAAGGAACACCACTACTGTGGATGAAATCATACTTAGAAAACAAAACACAGAAACTGCAATATGGTACCGAAATTTCAGACTAGCCAAAAATCCCCTCCCGGGGAAAAAAGCTTGGACAAGTACATTTGTTGGTGATCCCCGTTTCCATTTGTTTTTACAGAAAAATCTAATCCCCCCTAAAAAAAAATGGAAACGCCAACAAAATAAAGAATTAAAAAAAACCAAAAAAAAAAAAATTCAAGAAGATTGAGAAAAATGCAAGAAATGCGAGAATGGTAGAAAAAAGTTAATGGTATTCGCTCAGCATAAAAAATTCTGATATCTATAAAAGGACAAGTATTCCCTGTCTGAAAATCATGTTGATGTTTGAAAATCAATTAACGAGAAAAAAGAAAATCTTCCAAAAAGACACGTCTCAAAAAAAGGAACCCCTGAATATAAAATGGCGAATCGACAGAAAAACTTCATACAAAAATACAAAACTAAAGTTTGCCATCATATGTTGAGCGTATGCGCACAGAGTACTTGGCCGGCCCGAAATTTTGAATTAAAGTGCTCAGCTTGGTTAATCTTGACATAACGTAATTGTTTGGTTTCAGAAATCTTCTTAGAAAAGACACGCGAAAGCTTGGCGAAAATCTCGAGTCAATCGAGGTTCTCTCCTAAAACGATTTATATTTCAAGCAAGTAATACAAAAAATTGCTAGAAGTGCAATTTTTTCCGACGCATTACGGGTCATTTGATATAATATTTAGCTGCACCTTAATTAGTGATAAGTTGTTATTTTTCTACGTATCCATACTTGTGTAAAATATTGCGCAAATGATTTAATTAATTAATTGTATATCAAATTGAGAGAAAACTTTGAATTTGTACTAATTCATTTGAATGGATAACGTTCAGTGACATTTGTGTAACGCTTATCATTTTTCTCATGAATACAACCGAGTTGTTCTACCTATCTATAAATAGCGGAAGCTAATACAAAAAATTTCGGGCCGGCCAAGTACTCTGTGCGCATACGCTCAACATATGATGGCAAACTTTAGTTTTGTATTTTTGTATGAAGTTTTTCTGTCGATTCGCCATTTTATATTCAGGGGTTCCTTTTTTTGAGACGTGTCTTTTTGGAAGATTTTCTTTTTTCTCGTTAATTGATTTTCAAACATCAACATGATTTTCAGACAGGGAATACTTGTCCTTTTATAGATATCAGAATTTTTTATGCTGAGCGAATACCATTAACTTTTTTCTACCATTCTCGCATTTCTTGCATTTTTCTCAATCTTCTTGAATTTTTTTTTTTTTTGGTTTTTTTTAATTCTTTATTTTGTTGGCGTTTCCATTTTTTTTTTTAGGGGGGATTAGATTTTTCTGTAAAAACAAATGGAAACGGGGATCACCAACAAATGTACTTGTCCAAGCTTTTTTCCCCGGGAGGGGATTTTTGGCTAGGATATCACTTCTTTTTTCTGATTGAAAGTCTCCAATTTTTTCAGTCCGGTGGGAATAATTTGCTGATTTTTTCCCTAAAAGTTTACTCTGTGGAG